>KN042423.1:2319865-2502947 GCA_000739165.1 Podila verticillata NRRL 6337
TATTGCGATCTTGTGATAAAGCAAAATAGAATTGGGAGAAAGGTCAACCACTCCAATGCAAGATGCCCAACCTACCTGCTACAGATCGTAAACGAGGTGAGTGGTCGATCGTGGATCGTGTCCTCAGTTGTCAAGAGTGACAGAATGCGTGTCAATGAATTAAACAGAAAGGATGTGTTCTAGAACATGTAATGAAGAAAAAGAAGAAGAAAAAACTTCAAAAAAGAACGGGGTAGGTGCAAGCTGTATGGAAGGGAATGTGTGCGCTGAAAGAGAATGAAGAGTGATTTTGGTGGCAGAGGGAGGAGGGAAGGAAACATGACCTAGCTCTTCCATCCTTTTCATATTCCCTCCGTGTCCTCGATGAAGTTGCTTCACATATCTAGTGTTGCTGCTCGGCCCACTCGCTCACATTCTCACGGGATGATGGCACACCTTTGGGCAGGCAGTCGGAAAGCACATGTTACTCTTCATGGCCTACCCCCAAACGGCGGCTCCGCTTACCTTTTTTTTTTTACTTTGTTGCTTCCGAGCCGTTTGTGTTAAATACCACGTCACATCATCTTCTAACGTGCCCGAGTGCATACATGTACCTATGTTCTGGTGTGATGACTGAGCACGACCAAGCCACCCCTCGGGGTTGACTAGTCGTGCCAAGCGGCTGTAAAAAACGGTGGGTTGTCCCAGTTATAGCTGTGACGATAGAGGATCATGATTTTGATACGGAGCGGCTTCGCGCGCCCATGGGCGGAGAACACAGGTGATAGCATCCCAGTCAACAAAGTCTTTGGCTGCATTCTCCGGAAAGTCAGAGTCCAGTGGGTAATTCATGCCGTCGATTGTTTCAAAGGCGAGGTTGGGCGACAAGACAAGGGGGCCGAATCAGCATACTCGTCGGCGAGCTCAAGTAGCCAGAGATCTATAGGGTCCCGAGAGTCGGGTAGTGCAAAACCAACACATCCGTAGGAAAGAGCCCCCACCTCTCTGGTCAATAGCAAACTGTGTGTTCAGTTCTCTTCGAAGCGTCAAGATGCATGCTCAGGCAAACTAGCCACTATCTGCCTTATCATATGACTGCTTTAATTTGCGTTCATCTGGGCTTCCACATCTATGCTCTCTGCTTCCTCTTCCTCCAATTCTTCTTCATCGTCCATGTACCCAACGAGGGCAATGCCTCTCTCAATTAGGATCTCCTGCAGCTCCAGTCGCCTCTCTCGCTCCATATGTACTTTTCCTTCCAGTCTGCAGAATTTGGGCCATGCTTCCACCATCCAGATCAAATCTGCCTGATCCATGTCTTGCGCCAGCCCATCAAAGCAGATCGACCGCAACTCCTTCAAGGACTCCAGAATCGACAATCCAGCTGCAAGCCGCAGATCCAGGCCGTCTTTTGAGTTTTCATCCCGCGGATCAAATGTTCCCACTGCCAGTGACTCCATGCGCTCCAGCATTGATAGCTGACGCAACGCTACCTCCTGATTCTCCAAGGGTTGGTCCTTCATTCCACAGATAAACAAGGTGAGGGATGTCAACCCTGTGCAGACCCATTCCTGCTTTATATCCTGGACCTTCAGATATCCTGCAAAGAACTCTGTCAGCCCTGGGCAAGACGCCAGTATCTGCTGGCTCACCGCGCTTGTCACTCCCTGGCACCGCCTCAGATCCAATTTAGTTACATGGTGAAAGTGTCGACGCAAGGACTGGGAGGCCATGGGTCCAAACTGGGTATCAAAAACTTGGAATGAGGTCACTCGACGAGCAGACTCCAAGATCCGTGAGAAGTCCTTGTCTGTCAATGACTGTATCTGCAGCTCGAACACTGCCAGGTTGGGACAGCTGTGGGTGAGCATATGACAGAATTCTGTTGTTGGAAACGACTGGGTACTCTCGGGCCAACTATCCTCAGACCAGGCTAGAGACTCGAGCTGTGGACACTGCTGGATCATTTCAAACTGGTGGCGGGCCGAGATACCTGTACGAGCACACATCTGGAGTGATTTCAAACGGGGAAATCCACCTCCGGGTACCTGCCAGCGAGCCATGGACCCTGGATCCTCAAAGGCGGCACCAATGACCGAGAGCATCTCAAGACGGGTGGCAGCGTCCAGTAGAATCGTGACGGCAGTACGGTCGTATTCTGAGAATGTGATCTCGATTTGCTTGATACTCTCATTCTGTGCCACAGCTTGGATAAAGCCGATCGTGGGTGTGAGCCCTCCAGTGGAGATGTTGATGCTGAAGAGCTTTTGGTTCCGATGGATCAGCCGTGCGATCTGGTCCCACTGGTTTTGCTCGTGGACAGCAAACATGAGCACGAGGCCCCGGAGGTTGGTGCATAGATCGAGAAAGTGAGCTGGCCTGTCGTGGTCTGTCAGGTGGAGATATCGAATATGGCGAGCGTTTCGTTCGAGGACCTTGGATTGGGGGTAGGTGACATAATCCGAGTGCCACTCAAAGTCAGCCCAGATCAGAGGATAGAAGGTGTCGTTCCATGACCGGCAGACCTGGGCACAGACGTTGAGCTCTGAAGTGTCGAGGTAGAGGCCGATTTGTGTCCTGATCTCTGGCAAATCCATGAGTGGTTGATTAGGGTAAAAGAGTGCTTGTTGTGACATTGACAATAATTAATTCCATTTCTTCAGCCTTCAGGGCCATCCGAAATGAGGTGTGCAATAACAGATTTTGGACTGCTTGTTTGAATTCATTTAGAGAGGGGCGACAAGGCATGGGCTAGTGTCCCTCTCTTCTCTGCGCTCTGCCTGCACCATCCTTTCTTCATCGAGTTCAACATCGCCTCCTTCCATGGTCAAGACCACGCTGTCGACTACCACACCGCACCATACCTTGCCATAGCATATCCACAGTCCACAGGACACACCACTTCCATCGGCGACTTGTATCCCTGGACACCTCTGGCCTACCACCTGACTTGCGTTGTGGTCTCTGACAAAGCAATACTGACTGCACTACTCTCGCCTCTCCCATTCTCAGCAATCACTCGACTCCTTTCCCCTCCTCTCCTCTCCTCTCCTCTCCATTCCACATCCACACCGCAAATAGAGCAGAGGACAGTCAGCGAGAGCTAAGGAATCACACATATTAATACTCCAACAAGTATGCGTGTGTCTTCTTTGTGCTCTTTAATATTGCCATCAGCACCTCAGCTCACCTCTATTGTGTTCTCCTATTCATGTTTGCTTTCGTAGAGGAGCGACATCCATCACCCTCATCTAATGCCTTCACCGCAACCACCGCATCTGCTCAACACGGCCAAGATCACCCTCGAGCGAGACAGAGACGCCCTCGACTGGAGTCCCACTTCACCCTCACCTGCATCCATGCCCGGAGGATCAGGCGCAAGTAACCCTATTGCATCAGCAACCACTGCCACCACTGCAGCTGTCACCAATTGGAACCACCGACCATCGTCTTCCTCAAGCACAACAACAGCATCGCCTGCGCCCACAGCGTCCTCAACATCTTCAGCTGCAGGTATGGCATTTCCGCCCATGAGCCTGTCCACACCGGTGTCTGCCCATACTTCCACTATCAATAGCCATCCACACACCCAGCGAATATCACCAGACAATATACCCCAAGATAGAACCCCGGTGCCTTCTTCCTCGCCTGATCCCACCCTTCAAACACCTACTCCTCGTCGTCGACATCGTACAGCTTCGGCACAAAGTCAAAGTTACTCAAGGAGAACACCATCTGTCCAACTCGCCCTCGCCAACCCGACCCTTTCCAAAAGTCTTTGCAGCTCACCAGCGCCCACCCGCACCGAGTCTGAGAATAACCAGCAGGGACGGGCAAAACAAAACTTTGAGCGCAATGTTCGAAGGTACTACTACCAGCTCGTGGTGGGGTGCCAGCAACCAGATTGCGCCAACAAACTGTGTCGGTCGAGCAGAGCCTCACCCAAGATGACCAAGGATGCCGCCGCTATGCTGTCAGTGCAACTGGCAGCGCGACCTCGCCTCTTCTTTTGCCACAACTGCCCTGCTGATCCAGTCATCCACCTTCCCGACTCGCCGCTTCCAGGAGGCTCAATCCGATCTGCAACACTACCGAGAGCCTCACAAGTCATTGGCGATTCTGCTTTTTCTCCTTCCAAGAGGCGAGGAATGACCAAACTAGCAAAGTCATCTTCAACACGATCGTCCCCTGGACCCACACCTGCCGCAAGTGTCATGAGTGATTTTGGGCACAAGGACAAGCTGCCGTATGAACCAAGCGAATACTCCAAATCCATGCCATCTTTTAGTGTATCTCATATACTTGCACCCATCAAGACGTCACAATCGGTCGCCAACCTACCGTTGCTGGAACATGATAAGGACAGGGACTCTGAGGATGATCAACTGCCACCACCAACACCACCAGGAAGGACAGGCACTCCACTCTTTCGATCGCTCTTGTCAGCTTCACCATTCTCGTCAATGTTCTCTTCCAAACCCTCTGGAAAGAACTCTGGCAACAGCAAAAGTCAAGACTTCGCCCAGAGAAACACACCCTCGCCATCCAAGCGTTGTGCCAGAAAGTCGAACTCAACTGGAGCATCTATAGATTTTGGAAACACATTCTGGAATAATGCATCATCGTCGGAGCTCACAGCCAAGGCATGTACGCTGGATCCAGTTGTTCGACCAAGGTCATTTAGCCCATCTAGTACGAACTCTCCTCGTTGTAGCCGAGAGACAATCGCAGCAGCAAAGGCACCAGATATTTTGACCAAAACGGGTGAGGATCATAATGGACCACCCGTAGCTTTGCGGGCAGGAGAACCTATTGGTCTGAGATACAGTCGTGGCCTACAGTCACAAAGAGTGTTTGATCTTTCGCAATACTACCTGGCTCCCGATACCGGATCAGCCTCTGGATCGAGCAAAGGGCATTTGGACAAAAAGAATGGAAAGAGCAAACCACTCTTTGGAACTTTCAGCGACCCCGACAGCGACGGGATCAGTTCAGTATCTTCTTGTGAGGACGAAAACGAAACAACATCTCCCCAGAACCTCTCGTTCTACAGAGATTCTCCAGTGAACAAGAGCAACACCCATAACTCTCACCAACTTCAGCAGCCTCGACCAGAGTCAACCCTCTATTCTGACGGCCATTATATCGCCCCACCTCAGTCTACGAAGAAGCGCGGATCAGATAACAGGGCGATGTACACATTTGCCAAGAGCAATCTCAGGCGCGGATCAGTCAGCTCTGATGGCAGCATCTCGAGTAACGACAGCAGCCAATGGTCCCAGGACAGTCAGGATTCTGCTGACGACTCGCAACAGTCAGGTTTGAACGAGAACGCGGAGGAAGTAGTCCTGCCGTACCTGAACCTGCCACTTCTTCGCCAGGCGATTGCAACGTACACATTCTCCAGGCCAGACAAGGATGGACTCGAACCCATATCACCTCGACACTCTTTGGCTAATCTCAAAACACAAGCGGCTCCCAGGATACGACTTTCGGATGGACGGCTACTGGACCCCATTGTTGTTCCAGATCTCCAACCCTATAATCCCTATGATGACGAGGAAGACGAAGGAACCCAGAGTCAACAGGAGTTGAGCAATATTTTTGGGGCGCTGGCTCGTTTGAATGAAAGAGCTTCTCGTGGCGTTTCGTTTGAATCGAATAGTGAAAGTGAAGATGACCAAGCCAACTCGGGGATAACATTCAGACTACCATCAGAGCCCAAGGCCGACTTGGTCTATCAACAGTATGAGCGATCGCGGATGACGTCTCCAACGCACTCTAATATGACACTGTCCAGCGAAATGCTGGCTTCCGAGGGCGACTCGACGTTTTTGCTGGATTCTTTGCGGTCTGTCTTTTCATCCTCTACATCTTTGGGATCCAGTTTTTTGATCAAGGATCGAGAGAACCATAGTCACGTCGAGCCAGTTGTGCCAGTTGAGCATCTATCTGAAGTCAATGTTGGAGGGATCGATCTGGAGGCACTGCGAGAGTGTTACGACATGCTCATAGAGCTCAAGCCTCGAACAATCTTTGCGATTGAGGTCACCAACTCGATCGAGATTCTTCTGGCTCGCCTCGAGCTGGAGCAATCTGTCCCTGGCGGCAAGGAGTGGAAAGACGAAGACATGCGGAGCATAATCATCTTGCTCATAGTGAGTTTTCTTGTTTGTTTATTTCGTCCGCTCTTATGTTGTCAAGCGAGCGTCCATGTATTAATCTCTTTTTTTTTTTTTTTTTTTTTTTTTTTTTGAAACTACAATAGAACCCTTGCTTGTTTGAGCAACCATATCAGGAATCGCTTTTAAGACGCATCCTCGCTGTTTTCATTGCGCTGCCCGACAAAGCCAAGATGATCAAATGGCTCTCGTGCATGGACGATGAAGGAATGGCACAGTTGGTGACTCTGTTCAAGATGTACCTGACTGCGCATTTTACGCCTCGACCTGGCGGAGCCTGTGAACCCACGATCTGTGCAGTCAAGGGTCTAAGCATTCTGTACCAAGCCAACAACATTCGGACACAGCGAGAGCATGAGCGACAGAGACAGCTGAATATCCGAGACAAAAACGGACAAAGCAAGGATGATGACTCGACCATCTCGTTCCGGTACTTCTACTCTGGTGTTATGGAAGCCCTCAAGTTCAAGGAGGAATACCAAATCTGGCGTGAAGGCTGGGGCAGGAGGTAAACTTATATATATTACAATTTGTCAGGTATGCTAGTGTATGATGGACAGAATTACTAACTCAGCATACTTGTCGTGTACTTTTTAGTGGAACGGAGAAGCCATTCTCGTATTTTGATTTTCCTTTCTTGCTGTCGCCAACAGCAAAATCGCACATTATCAACCTCGACGCACTCACACAGATGACGGCGCACTATGAGGATGCTTGTGTCCGCCATGCTCTTGCAGATCATGCGCAACGACTACTTCCCGAGACCATGACCTCGACGTCTCGCGAGTTCCAGAAGGGTATTCGTGCAGGATCCTCACCGTACTTGGTTCTGGAGCTTACTCGTGCCCACTTGGTGGAAGAAGCCTTTGAGCAGATTGTGAAGAAGCACTCGGACCTGAAGAAGCCACTCAAGGTGGCGTTTGTGGATGTGGGCGAGGAAGGCATGGACCAAGGAGGTGTCACCAAGGAGTTTTTCCAGCTGATGGTTGAAAAAGTGTTTGACCCACAGTTTGGACTGTTCACAGAACTGCAGGATGGAAGCCGTGCATGGTGGTTTGAGGGATGCTTGGACGGCTCGAGTCATGTGGAGCTGTCACCCCAAGAGGTTCAGATCAGGTTGATTGAGTATGAGCTTGTGGGGATTCTTGTTGGGCTTGCGTTGTATAATGGCGTGATCTTGGGAGTCCGATTCCCGAGTGTTGTGTACAGGAAGCTCTTGGGCTGGGAGGTTGGCTTGGATGCGTTCATTGAGTCGTTTCCAGTAATCTGTTTCAATTCGTATCAAAATAGCTTGCTTCGACTTGATGAACATTTGGAAATAGGATTGGTTAAAACTGACGTGTTATTTTCCGCCCCTTTCCAATCTTTTCAACTAGGACCCTTGGCAATGGTTTGGAGCAGATGCTGACATGGAGCGACGGCGACGTGTACGACATCTTCTTGCGTAGCTATGAGATCTCGTACGAGCATCTTGGCCAAGTCAGCACGATTCCTTTGATCCCCCAGGGCGAAGACATCCCAGTGACGAACGAGAACCGACATGCATATGTGGAGGCGTATGTCAACCACTATGTCAACAAGCATGTTGAACGCGAGTTCCAAGCGTTCCAGCAAGGGTTCGAAAAGATCTGCGGAGGAGAGGCGCTCAAGGTAACGAAACAGACGTTGCAGGATCTGGATCTGGGACGTACACTGGACATACTGACTAACGTATTCCTATCATTTCCTTGGCAAAAATTAGCTTCTCCGCCCAGAAGAACTCGAATTGCTCCTGTGTGGCAACAGCGATCTGGACATGCACGACCTCGAATCGGCCTGTTTATACGACGACGGTTACTCGCCTCAGCACGGATTGATCAAAGAGTTCTGGGAAGTAGTACACCAGGACCTGACACCAGAGCAACACAAGCAACTGTTGGTGTTTGTAACAGGGTCCGATCGGGTGCCAATTCGAGGGCTTAAGGACCTGATGTTTGTTATCCAGCGCAATGGGCCTGATTCGGATCGGCTGCCCACGGCATTGACATGTTTCTCGAGGCTCTTGTTGCCAGAGTACGCAGACAAGGACAAGATGCGGGAAAGGCTGGTGACTGCAATTGAGAACTCGAATGGATTTGGACTGGTGTAAAATCGTTTTTGTAACATAAATGCAAGTGTAGATTATAATCCTTCAAAAGAAGAAACTTCCTCTTTTTTTTTTAATGGCCTCAAAATAAGTGATTGATGGTGCGGGGCAAATAATGTACAGAACTAATGAAAATGCATTTTTGTATGAAGAAAACAAAAAAAAAGACTACTAAACAGTAAATATCCTTTTTACTTGGCACGAACGTACTTGCCAACAACGAGAGCGTGATCTCTCTCGAAGGGCTCCAAAGTCAGCTGCTCCTGGGGCTTGATGCGCTGCTCCTGGAGCTTGGGGATCTCACCAGCAAAGACGGTGGCAGCATCGACGGTGGAGTCGATACAGTTAGCCTTGATGGAGATGACGATGTGACCGTTGTTCTTCAAGAAGTGGTGGGCGTTGATACCAACAATACGGGACTGATCAGGCTGGGCAACATCGGCAAAGATGACATCGACCATACCGACGAGCATACGGTACTTGTGGGGGTGACGAGCATCCTCAATAATGGGGATGACGTTGGTGCGCTTCTTGGCCATGTTGATCAGATCGCGTCCAGAGCGGTGAGAGAACTCGACGGCGTAGACGAGACCCTCGGGTCCGACAATATCGGCAACGTGGGAAACGGTGGTTCCGGAGGCAGCTCCGAGGTAGAGAACCTTCTTGCCGGGGGCGATGTGGATGTTGTCAACACCACCGAGGACACCGGCAGCGACCTTGGAACGGAAAGGGTTCCAGACACGGTACTCGACCTTGGCGCCATCAGCACCCTAAAAAAGAAGTTACACAATTAAGAGAAAAGTTGGTAAGTTTAGGATGCCCCTTACAAAAATCAAAACAAAGACTTTGGAAACAATTCTCAGTAAATTCCGGTGCTTACCTCGATAGAGATGCGCTTCTCACCGTAGACAGACTCGCCGGGGACCAAGTTCTTGGTCAAGAGGTAGTCCTCCTTACCGTGGGCAACGAAGATACCCTCGTGACGATGGGGCTCGACAGTGACCTTGGCACCACCACGGGCACCACCACGGCCGGCAGGACCACCGCGCTTGGCAACACCGCCACGGCCACCGCGGGCACCACCGAAACCGCCACGTCCGCCACCGCGGGCACCGCCACGGCCACCACGGTCACCACCGAAACCGCCACGTCCACCACCGCGGGCACCGCCACGACCGCCACGGTCACCACCGAAACCGCCACGTCCGCCGCCACGGGCGCCGCCACGGCCACCACGCTCACCTAGGAAAAAGATAAGAGAAAGAAATGATGTCAGTATGTGGGTAAGAAGCTTATAGGGGTAATGGGAGGCATAGATCAAAATATTTTGAACCAGTCCGAGTAGGTGTCGAAGTCGACTTGGATCGAAGGTCACGCAAACCAGGAGTAGCCTTATAGGGTTGATGACAGTAGTCAATGGAGACGCTGAGCTGGTTGCTGATGCGGACTATGCTGTTGTGGTGGTCGTTGTTCAGTTAACAGAAAAAAAATTTTTTTTTCTGACAGTTTTTGGTTTGTTGTTGTGGGTCGAAGTGATGCTTGCACCACTGCTGAATCATAAGCTGATCAAGTTGAGGGCATGTCAGGGAATAGGGATCTTGCTGTTACTCACCGAAAGCCATTATGAATGAAGAAGTTTGTTGGTTGAGAAAAGAAGGATGGAGATATCTTTTCTGATGCAGGTGATCAAAAAAGAAAGGGTGGAGGGATGGAGAAGGGTGAAGGAGAAAGAGGAATGGGCAGACAAGCTCGCCTTTTCTTTTTTTTTTTCTTTTTTCTGAGTGTTGTTTCCTGTTGACTGTGGCTTAGAAGATGACTGCTTTTAGATATGATCACGGGATCTGTCGGACTCGCATGAATTTTGGCCCCCGTGCGCCGTTGGCGGTTTTCTTCACACGCCCCCCTCCCAAGAACAAAGGAATAAAATGTCGCTCAAGGTAAGAAAAAGTGACCCAACACCCCTGCTCAACCTGGAAATAAACGACATTTATGCATGAGCACTGTACATGGGCATCAGACTCGATTCGCAACAGCCAATTTCGCTCCTTTGTCCAACCCTGCCTGTTCACTCAGAACAAACACTCGCCACCTATTTTTTTGCGTATATTTCCCACTCCGCCGCTTCTGCTTTCTGTTGTCTGCACAGTTCAACCTACGGAACTCTATCTTTCTTTCTTTTTCAGTATCTCAGCCAGAAGGCCGCCCAAGCCATCGACGTCGAACTCATGTCGCCCACTGGAGGCGGCTTCAGCTTTGAGCAGCTGGTCGAACTAGGTAGGCGTCCTCGCCGGCAGAACGTGCCCCAGCCGTCTAACACCAATTCGCATCTTGGACCTGATCACCTATACGAACACAATCTCAACCCTCACTAGCCGGTTTGAGTGTCGCCCAAGCCGTCACCAAGGTCTACACCAAGGAGCAATATCCGCGCATCATGGTCTTTTCCGGACCAGGCAACAATGGTCTCGATGGTACGACACCCGCTCTATCACTCTTGGGAGAGCATTGTTGACTCTGAGCGAAGTAATGCCTTGCTCTTTATTTTCTCTCTTTGCTTCACTTAAAAAAAAATACATTGAACCTTTGTAGGCTTGGTCGCTGCCCGTCATCTGTCACATTTCGGCTACCAGCCTCGAATCTACTACCCAAAAAGGCCAGACAAGCCCGTGAATAAAGGACTCGTCGCACAGTGCGAAGAACTCGAGATCCCGTTCGTGGATTCACCCGAGCATGGACTGCGAGACTCGGATCTGGTCCTGGATGCTATCTTTGGTGCGAAGAACATGTGGCCTTATCATGGGAAGGACGATGCTGCTTTGCACACTCATCTGCTTTCAATACATATTGACAAACGATCCCACCCTTTCTTTTTCGGTGGAATTTTTTTTTTAGGGTTTAGTTTCACAGGCGAAGTCAGACAGCCATTTGTGTCTGCGATTGAAGCCCTGAAGGGAACACGGCTTCCCATCGTCTCTGGTAATGAATTTCGTCCGCAATGTTAAAATTGGTTTCCTGGCGCAAAAGTCTTCATATGTAGTTCTTTTACTCATCTTTCTTTTTGTTTGTAGTCGATATTCCATCAGCATGGCACGTGGAACAAGGTTAGCTAGACATTCTTTAAATGAGTCCATCTCGTTCAAACCCTCGTTCTCGTTTTATTTTAAAAAAAAAATAACACGTAACCGTTCTTCCTAATCTCAACAGGCAATGTCAACGGAACAGGGTTCCAGCCAAGCATGCTGGTGTCGTTGACGGCACCCAAACAAGGGGCCAAGGACTTTACAGGAACTCACCATTACCTCGGTGGACGATTCATCTCAAGGTGAGTTCCATCCACGGAAGCCTTCGCTCCTATCCTTCGCATATTCCCAAAAGCGACCGTTTCAGATATCTTGAACCCGATTGACCAAAGGCTTATTATGTCTTTGAAACATAACTTAGGAGAATGGACTTCAAATGGGGCTTGAACCTGCCACCCTTCCCGGGCACCGACCAGTGTGTCAGACTGGACGACCAGCACATCCGCACACACACCAAGACTGGTCAACAACACCAACCACAGGCAAAGCAAGAGTCGAATATTCTTCAGAGAGCACACCAAAAGGACGAAGCAAAGCTGTCAGACAAAATGGAGGAACATTTTGTGCGGAATGTCGTGCACGACAGCTTTTCATGAGAGAGAGAGAGAGAGAGAGAGAGAGAGAGAGAGAGAAAGAAATAAAGACAGCGAGACAATGATATGCGATTTGAAAAATAAGCGAGTTTGTTTGTCTTGGCAATTCTCAAAGTTTTTTTTTTGGTTTTTTTGTTGTTTTTTTTTTTTTTTTTTTTTTGGAATAAAGGGCAGAACAGCCGAAATGTGCATCTCAAGAAACTGAGAAAAAGAAAAGAAACAGAGAAAAAAAAAAAAAAAAATAAAAAAGTGAGAAACAGAAAGCAGAAAGTGAAGAAATGAATGTAAAAAATGAAAGTGTGAAAAACAAGCTATTAAAAAATTGTGACCAAATGGACTTTGATTCCCTGTTTGTTTCATGACGCTCCTTATCTTAGTCGATACATATCCCTGGACAATCCAGCTCGTCTCCTCTTGATCTTTCCGCATCCCTCCTTTTTCGGCTTTGCACTTGATATTTTCTGTCCCCTTTCCCAGCTTGCCCTGGATCTTTTTGGCACCCCTCATTTTCTCAGTTTGCCATTAATTTTTCCGCGTCCCTCCTTTCTTGGCTTTAGCTCTTGCTCTCTCCGCGTCCCTCGTCTCTAAGCTTTGACCTTGATCTTTTCTGTCCGTCCTATTCCCAGCTTGGGCCTTGATTTTTTCTGTCTGTTCTTTTCCCAGCTTGGCCCTTATTTTTTTCGGCACTCTCACTTTCTCAGAATGCCCTTGATCTTTCTCATTCCTGGCTCAAATGGGAGTGGTGTCGAGTTGTTTCGTTTCTTTCGCAACCCTCTTCATGTATAAAGGAAGCCGCACTTGTCCAGCATCCTGCACCGACACGCATCAGATCCTACCTCAAGACTCCAGACGCACACCAACTCACAAAGCTTGCAACAACTGTAAGAGTCATTGTAAGCACCATCGCAAGAGCCGCCACACGCACAATCTCCCTCGCAAACCCCTCGCTAAAGCGTCAAGGCCTTTATCAAGAACGCTCTCAGGAACGCTCGCAAGAAGACCTGTCCATCCCCCCCCCCCACACACACACACACACACACACCCGTAAGGCTCACGATTAGACCTTTTTTTTTTTTTTTTTCCCTCTGTGATAGCACTTAAGGGGTTCATACTTTTATCCAATATCTGACATTTGATACAAAATGATCTGCCTTAGACACATCCGTCACTTCCCACTGTTACAACTTCACAGCAACTTTCATCTGCAGTACGAGTGGGCATATAGAATTACACGATGAAGTTGTGGACCGTCATTGCACTCACTGTGGGACCCCTCACAGTTATCACGGCTTTTCCGGGTTCTTGCAGTGTTTGCAAGATAACTGTAGACAAGTTGGATGAACTGTTAGAGAACGATCAAGGTGATAAAGAGATATCCCAGATCGTTGAAAAAGTGTGTACTTTACTTCCGGTTGGAACAGAAACGATATGTCAGAGTATCATCGAAGCATATGCTCCATATATCATTCAGATTATAGGGCAAATGGCAGATTCGCAAAGCGTTTGTAAGGAGATTAACCTTTGTTAGTCTCGTCACCTCCAGTTAAGGGGCATAAACATTCATTTCAAGATAGCCTGGGAGAACATGAAAAAGATAAAAGAGATTGCACATTGGAGACCCTTGCGTTCTCTTAGACAAAGTACATGCGGTTCTTGATGCCGTTCTATTTTGATATAAAAACAACAATGCGACCAGTTTAGCAACAGAACGAATCATCATATTTCTGTCTTTTTTCATCCATCCTCTTAAAAACTTACAGCAATCTGGAAAGCAGGGCCATTGGCACTGCTGCTCGAACTGCCACTAACACTGCTCGAAGTATCCAAAAAATCAGAACCCTGGTAGTGACGCGCACGGTATGCGAGCAAGTGAGCGTAGTACACTGCGGGCACGATCGAGACCGACTTGGGACAACGGCTGTATGTGTGGCACAAGCGGTAGGTCAACGCCTGGATCTGGTCCGAGGTGAACTTGTTCTCGTCAGAAATGACGTGATACAAGGTTGGCCGCGACGTGCCCTGAAGCCCACCGTGACTCTGAAGGTAGAAGTCGAACTCGGTAGGGTGGGTGATGACTTTGTCTACCACAGTACCAGCCAAACAGTTGCCAGAGGGGTCCGCACCGTTGGGCGCCAATGGAAAGAACCGGGCATGGTGGCGCTTCTTCACAATGCAGAAAGTGACGGGAGGGTTGTACTTAGCTATGAGATTTAAATATCATACCAATGTTAGCCAAAATGATAACAGAATTGCTTGAACTTGTCCTTAAGCAGATGACCACTTCTCTTACGATTAATATGGCGACAAGCCTCCTTGACGGCGGCCACCTCCTTGGCCATCACTTCAGCGTACTGGCCCTCAGAGACACCATCGCGGTAGAATAGAATTCGCTGTGGGTATCGCTTGTTGATTTCATTAAAAGACACCAGCAACTCATGGACCAGGTACTTCAGACGGTCGATGATCTCCACGCGACCTTCCTGTAACTGCAGACGACCAGAGTACTTGAAAGCAAACTTGTCCATGGAGCCGACGACAGCGCAGACAGAAGAACGAGAAGTTTCTCCGGGCGCGGGGTGAGTGACATCGGCCCCAATTACCATAGTGGGAGCTGAGGTGTAAAATGGGATTGTTCCTTCAGGCAGTACATTGTTGACGCCTCCCAGTTTGGTATTGATCTTAAGGCCTAGCATGCCACAGTACTGCTTGTTGTTGGGTTTTTTGATCTTGTAGGACAGGACACACTGGGTCATTCTGCCATTCTGGGAAGTCTCGCAGTACGTCTTGATGAAAGAGTACGTAGGACACACATCAGGAAGGACAACAAGAATCACTATTAGATGTAGGAAGAATATACAACATCCTGTTAGAGCTGCCTCTATGGAAAAAAATAGCATCATGTCATAGGAAAGCTTACTTTGGGGAGGCGATCCGCATGTTCTTTGGATTGTTGACCACATGGCGTCCACGTTGTGCTCGACCTGGTTGCCTTGGGCATACATGATTGGAGGGTTTCTGCGAGGCACTTCCATTCCATTCTCGATCAGGGTCGATGTCAGGTCGCGGAGGAAGGCCTCCACAATTGTCTTGCCAAACTTCTCCTCACTCTCATAGACAAGCACGCCCCAGGACTGGAGCTTGGATCCCGCATACATCTTGCGTCTCTTATCCAGTTTCCAGCCGCCAAACTCTGGGACGCACGTGGCGTTGCTGGCATATAGGATTTTGGGTGCCTCCAGGACACGTGCTGGGACGACGGCCATCTCCTTGTCGACTTCCAGATTGAACGCCTGCATGTACTCGTTTGACTCGAACTTGAGCTTCGCAATGTTGCTCATGATTTTGGCTGCTCGCTGCTGAGGACGCATGCAAGTGCCCTTGATCATCTGGGCGGTTTGTTCGGGATCGAGCTAGTTGCAAGAGTGATATCAGCGCAAAGGAGATTTGATATAAGAAATAGGATTAGGAACATTGATTTATCATTGCCAACAAAATCAAGGCTTTAGCAAGACACGTACCTTCTTCGTGTACTTCTGACCCTGCGTGATAACACAAACTTCTGCAGGGAAGTAGAGGGTAGCTCCATCTTTGCCGCGGACGCCGATGCAGGGCAAGTGTGGATACCTGAGCCTGTAGTTGTAGGCAGTCATGTAGTACTGAGGGATGGTGATTTCCTTTTTGGAGCCGTTATTGAGTGTTTGCTCAAACGAGATGTTTTCGGCGGGCTTGACGCTGATGCTGTCGATTTTGAATCGTTTCTTGAATTCGGCGCCGCGGTGAGTGACCGTAAAGTTGCAACCTTTGAGCAGGCGACGGACTCGGTCAATGTCTTTATGACGCAGGCCAGTGCGGGGGATTTCTTCGGCCCTGCGGGCACCCACGACTTCGGGAATGACGGCAGCAGCGTTACCGCCCTTGATGAAAGCTGCTGACGCGATATCAATATTGGCAAACAGCTTGCCTTGGCCAGGGCGGATTGACTGGAAAATACCGTCCCACTTCTCGACGCCTCCTCCAAGGTTCTGAGCGTTGTCGGGATTGAAAGCGGCGCGGCCGGTACTAACCATCTCGGAGAATACCTTGTGGCTCATGACAATATTCAGAGCTAGAAGAGGTGGAGTTCGAGACACAGCATATTAGGGTCGACCTGAAATAAAGCAACTTCGCAGAAAAATAAGTCTGGAGGAGGGGTATTACCCTGAATGGCAGTAAAGCAGGCAGGCGTCACTGGCCCTTCTTTGCGGATGAAACGGTGAAGTTCCTCGAGGTCAATCCTGGCGACTCTAGAGATCTTGACCATGAACTCGTTCGCCGTCTTTTGTTTGGGGCCGGGGGGGTCCTGTACGGGACTGTCCTTCTTGACATGACCCTTCTTTTGACCCTGCTTCTGTCCTTGCTTACCAGAGGGTGGCACAGCAGCGACGGCGGATTTCGAGGGTGTGCCATCGGGCAAGATCACCTTACGAGTGATGCCCTGAGCCTTGCCGAAGTTTAGCTCGGCAGCTGCATAGGCGTTGCAGCGGCCGTCAAAGGCCGTCTTGGTCTTGGCGAGCTCCTCCAGTTTCTCGATTTCTTTCCACAACTTGCGGGCGCGGGCAGGAGGCAGCTCGGGAGTGATGCTGACGTCGTAATGCCACACTGTTTCGACGGGAAGCTCCTTAATGGCAAAGAAATTTGCCTTGACTTGGACGACATCGCCCTTGGTGCCGCCTCCATCGGGACGGTGCGCGTTCTGGGTGAGAGTAATGGGCGGGGAGGAAGTTGACGACATCTTGGCGGTGATGTTTGCTCAAGTAGCGTAAGGGAGGTGGGGGTGTAATGAGGATATGTAAATCGAGATGTAATTTGTTGTAGTTGGTAATGAATTGGGTGAGGGGTTGATGGTGTGGAAAAAGGCGAAGGTGGCCTTAAAAGCGCGCTTTGGCCCTCTCCCCAGCTTTGCCATGTGGGCGAAATATCACGTGTGTCCAACTGGCTTCAAATGGACACCAAGGTAGCCCTTCAGCTGCACTTCTGTCGGCTAGAACAAGTGGATCATATGGTGAAGGCAGAGTCGGTTCTTGCACGTTTCCCACACAGGCGAACGTGGTAATTTTAGTGGCAACCCTACACGCAAACCTGTTCAAAGCCAAAAAAAGGTCGAGGTTTGTTGGTGCACCTCATGCTCAACAACAGAAACCATCGGTATCCACTCACACATCACCTTGGACGTCCAAAACAAGCCACGCAGGGTCGTAGCTGCTCTTCATAAAAGTCGTTTGGCAGTGGATTAGCAACCACGGTCCGATTCAATTGTTTGATTACATTGACTCGATGGAGAGACAGATCTTTTCTCATCTTGTTCATCCAAAGTTTGCATATCTGTTTCTCTGTTCCTTTGTTGCACATCATGCGTGAGACTACATATGCATGGCATGCATATCATGTTGACAATTGGACTTTTCTATTATTGTGGGCTCCTCCATTCACGCCCAGCCTTGTTTTCTTACTTTTCCTCTGCTTCTCTCTATCTCTCTTTCTCTCTCTTTCTCTCTCTTTCTCTCTCTCGCACCTTGTCTCCCTGTACCCACTCGTCAACCCACACCAAGACAGCCTCACAGCAAATGACCGTGCCAATACGCCCACCCATCCGTCTCAGCAATGACATTCGATCAACGCCCTTGCCGTAAAGTGACACCTCTAATCCAAGACAGCAACATTTCATTATTAGTCGTTGTCTTCGCAAAGGGATTGATATTCTAACAGCCTCTTTCGCTGCTGTTCTTCCCACCGATCAAAACAAACAGCAACGCACTTGCGTTCCTGCGGCTGGCACTCACTGGAGGTAAACCTGCAAGCAAAACCAAGCAACAAAACCCCCTTTTTATGTCTGCACTTAATTTCCACTGATGTCATAAACACATCCTCCTTTCACACATAGTTGGTCGTATGGCCCTGTTTGCTGCCCTGTATGCTACAGGCCAAACACCCAAGAAGATCCCCTTCGGGATCGGCTGTTTCGTCGCAGCATTGAGCACAGGCTACACCATCTCGGTCGAGCAGACCCGGATCATGTACGACACTGCCAGTTCGCAGCTGCTGCAGCGGGCCGAATACGGCACGCCCAACTCGTGGATCCACGATATTGAGGAGAAGGAGTGGCGGGGCCGTTGGATCCCATTCCGGGACCAGGTGCATGCTGTCAAGGATGGAAAGGGACAGCCGGTAAGCGTACGCACTACGACACCTGAAGATGTACCCGGTGAGAGCGGGAGTAAAGGGCTGGTGGGGATTGGAGAATGTGATTTAGTGCTGCTGTACACCCACGGCGGTGGATTTGAATTTGGGGACACGCTGCAGTGTTTTATTTACCATCAGACACTGATGAAGTACATGCAAGAGAAGGGAGTCAAAATCGGCATTATGGGGGTTGACTACAGTAAGTACCAACGATAGTTCATGTGTGCGTGTGAGCATCAAGCATGTTGATGGTTTTTTATTTGTTCCTCCTCGAATCTCCACCCGCTGACATGCTGCTCTTCGAATTCTAGGTCTTTCGCCCGAGACTCCCTTTCCAGGCGCTTTCAACGAGACGGTGGCAGCCTACATGGATATGATCAACAAATACGGCGTGGACCCGAAAAAGATTGTCACCTGTAAGCAATATACCACTTTTATTTCCAATAACTGCTCTCTATAGTCAAATTTGTTCTCTGACAAACGTGCTATAACAACACTACACTGAATTAGTCGGTGAGTCGGCAGGCGGCAACTTGGCCCATATCGTTCCTCTCAAGATCCGCAATCTGTACCCAACCCAACCCGAGCTCCTCCCTGGAGGCACCATCTCCTTCAGCCCTTACTTCCCCTGCGATGAGCCCATGACTGCATCTATCTACGACGTGATCTCTCCACTAGGCTGTGAGCGCTTCTTGGAATCGTACCTTCACAACGACCGTGCACTGCTACTCGACCAATATGTGAACCCTGCGCACGCAGAAACGCTCAAGGGTCTGCCACCGATGTTGATCATTGCAGGAGGGGAAGAAAAGTTGCTGCCGAGCATCGAACAGTTTGCCAAGAAGGCCAAAGTCGACGGAAGTAAAGTCGAATTGAGAGTGTGGTCTGGAAGGGCCCATTGTTGGATCTTGGTGGAAGCAATCTCGTGGGAGGCGGACCGAAGAGAGGTGCTGGACGCAGTGGGACAGTTCTTGGCGGATTGTTATGAGCGATCACGGGCCTAGAAAGCTACAATCAGATCGGTGAATAAAAGACCTTATCAAAACGAGAAAAGAGTTTGCCAGAGAAGACTAATGGACTACGCAATTTTCTAGCATGGGATGACCGTGCATCTGAGCTTCGCTGTATGCAGCACAATTGGGCAGACTGCTTCTTCCACCCCAAAAGTCGACGGTCAGAGAGAAATTGTATTTTCGATAATTGCACAGTCCTCGCACACAAGGACAAACGAGCAATTGAAAACATGGTGCATGCACGTTGGCACAATGTCCATCACAGAGAACCCTACCTCGACTCCTGTCTTTTGAACACCGTGATACTATCTAGTGATCGAGTATTACGCGTTCCAAACATGCAGCGTTTTTCAGAGAACGTCCATTGGAGATTGGGGATGCGCTATTCGAAACCAAAATGAACAGAGCAAAAAACTATAAATGGCCCATTGTTTTTTTTTTTTTTTTTTTTTTTTAAATTTGCAACAAACACCCAAAACAACAACACCTCTTCTGAAAAAAAGAACCATGCTACCTTCTACAGAAAACAACAGTGCTGAAGCAGTTACAACGGACCTTGCACCACAGGCAATGCTAGGTCCGTTGACCACACAAAAGAGACCCAAACCACTTCCGTAAGAAAAAAAAAGCATGGTGATCCCACCCATTCTTGACGAAAAATCAGTTGGCAAGTTAAAACAAAATGTCTAACCTGTTCACTTACAACTTATAGTGACAGTCTGGCATAGCTCCGATTCACAGGACAGGTGTGTAAGTCATGAAAAAACCCTCTTCCGTATCCTTTCTTACTACGCAGGTCCCTCTCTTCTTCTTTTTCATCAATTGGATCTGAACCATACGCCTTTCTCTATCCCACTCATATCAACCAGTAATGGGCTTGATCAAATTCTCGGCCCTGTACATGGCCGGCAAGACACCCAATACGCAGACCTACAAGATGGGGCTCTCGATCGCAGGACTGACCTCGGGTGTCGACGGTCTCACCTTGACTCAGTCCCGAGCTATCGCCGCCAGACTCAAGGCCACAGCTGCCAAGAAGAATGGTCTCGCCACCCCCGAGGCAATTGCACAATGGGCGACCAAGGTTGAAGCCGAGAACAAAGAATGGACAGCGTACTGGATCCCCTTTCAAGACCAGATCCATACTATTCGAGATGGCCAGAGCCATAACAACGTGAATGGGCCAGGAGTGAACACGGCCAAGGTCGGTGAGGGATGCGACTTGGTCCTGCACTGGGCTCATGGTGGAGGATTCATTGACGGACATGCGCTGCAGTGTCTCTTCTTTTACAAAGACCTGATGAAGACTTTGCAGAAGGAGCATGAGATCCGAGTTGATATTTTGTCGGTGGCGTATAGTTTGGCACCCGAGACACCGTTCCCAGGTGCGGTCAGCGAGTGTGTGGCAGCCTACAGGGATCTGGTCAAGGTGTATGGCGTGGATCCAAAGCGGATTTTCACTTGTAAGTACATTCCTGTGTTTCTCTTTTCTGGTGACGTGTTTCTATTTGAGTATATCAATTTTCCGATCATGTACAATGGTTCATGGTTGAAAACAAATAATAGGTGGAGAGTCCGCCGGAGGAAATCTAGCCCATGTGGTGACACTCAAGATCCGAGACGAGTTTCCTGAACTGGGCCAGCCAGCTGGAACCATCAGTATCTCGCCTTACTTCTTTGCTCCGGATCCAATGGAGTTTTCACTGTTCGACTTTATCACCCCACTGAGGTGTGTGCATTTCACCGAGTGCTACGCCCAGAACGATCCCAAGGCCATGGCAAGCCAGTATTTTACACCCATGAATGCAACCACGCTGGCGGGTCTGCCTCCTATGCTGGTGATGGTGGGCGGTGTCGAATTGTTCCGACCTTCGATCGAAAAATTTGTGACACGGGTTCAAGGAGATGGTGGGCACTGCGAGTTCTTTTTGGAGGAAGGTCGAGCTCATTGCTGGTGCTTGATCGAGCCAGCGTCGACGGAGGAAGACCGCGTGCGGGCTAAGACGGCCATTGGCGACTTTTTGGCCAAGTATCAGACCAAGGACCTTGAATAGGATAATTACTCCAATGATCCTTTCTGCTGCGCCCGATGCTTACAGCTGCCTATTACGCGTTCGTTACGAAATAAACTTGCGTCCGCTTTCAACATCCTCATCCAGGCTGACCTGAGGCGCCATAACATTGACATGCGACCAGCCTTCTCCAGCCTCATGTTCAACTTTGACCCTTTCGGCGCGTGCCTAGTCCACAAACTGCTTAACCGAGGGTCGCAAAAACTCAATCCTGCAAGTGAAGACCGGCATTGGCGGAAGACCTGTCCGTGTTATTGCGTTCAAGGACACACATTACAGATTGGCATGTGCTTCTGGAATGCCCTAAGTGTAATATTCACCTGAGGGTGCCAAGACCAATCGAGCTGAAGTAGTCGTTCAGGGTGCATTCTAAAGGTACACGAAATAGTTCGTCGCGTGGAACTTGAACAAGACGATCATAGCCAGACTTCCGCAGAGCCTCCAGCTGTTAGACAAGATTTTGGGTGGAGCGTATGATAAAGGATAGCAAAGTCTACGGATATGAAGGGCACTCTATGGCTTGCAGACGATAGTCTGTTTATGGCCCATGCTATAGACTTCATCCTCAATAAAGAGCATTAAGCTGCCAAACTCAAAAGTGTCTGTGCTGAAAAAGGGCCACTGCGAACTTTGCTCTCTTTCCATAATTCAATTCATCCTTCTCCGAAAACAATGGAGTTCCCAGCCATCGGCGCCCATTGCGCCTCCACGTCCTGCCAGTCTCTTTCCTTTCTCCCATTCCAATGCCCATTCTGCTCCTTCACGTATTGCTCCATCCATCGCCTCCCGGCATCACACTCATGCAAAGTCTGGGAAGCGGAATCTGCTTCAAATTCGGTTCACCTGTGTCCGCGCTGCGACCAGTTGCTTCTCGCGCCCAAGGGCAGTGATCCAAGTGTCATTGTAAGGGCCACCGTTACTCTCTTCAACCTTACCCACATGTGCACAAAATTCTCAGATTTTTTTAAAAAGAAAAAGATCTGACTCTGTCTTCTCTGTCCCTCCCTCCTTCCAGCTCCAAGAGCATCTTGATCGTGCCTGCAGCCTCCACCTCCTACCTACTGTGCATTCGATCGCCGTGCTCTGCGCACTCCCGGCCTGTGGACGACGCGACCGTGTGGTCCAAAAGTGTGACCAACCTCCCGGAGGATGTGCCCAAGTGTACTGTCTCAAGCACCGACATCCCTCGGATCACGCCTGCACCAAACTAAAGGAACGGGAACAAGCGATCAAGGACTCGGAAAAGGACATGCAACAGAAAAAAGAAGCGATCGCAAGCAAGTTTTGCGGAGTATCAGCATCGACTCCAACGACACCGGCGGCGAACCTATCACCGGATGAAAGAGCGGCAGCAGCAAAAGCTAAAGCGGATCAGGCGCGCGCTGCGATCGCAGAAGCGAAAGCCAAGGTTGCGGCAAGGACAACAGCTAAAGGATCAACAACGAGTTCATTGGGCTCAGGCAGCGCCTCATCAGCGACAACGCCAGCAGGTCTGCCCAAGATAAAGAAAGCCTCGCGAGTAGTGTCGTTGATCAAGCTGCGCAAGGTAGCCCAGGGCGAGGACAAGATCCCGGCAAGTTCGCGATTGCACGTGTATATCCGATCACCAACTTTCCCGGTGCTGGATGACAAAGCGGTCTTCGTGGATAAAGTAATGAATACAGGAACTTGCGTTGAGTCGTTATGATCAAACTACCTTTTGGCAATGTCTTCAAAACTGACCTTCGTGCTTTCCCGTTCGTGCTTACTTACAAATCGAAAATGGCAGACTTGGACAGTCGGTCGTACCATGGATAAGATTGTTGAGTGGCTCAAGATAACAATTCCCAAGAACGAGCCTTTTGACTCACAGAAGGTATGAAAAAATCTCATTTCCTTGGATTTTGATTGATAGCCGTGAGGTAGTTAAATCGTCGGCTTGACATCTTTGTTCTCTCTTCGTTTATGGGTCTCGGTTCTAGAGATTCAGCATATTCCATGCCAAGGAGCCCGAGGATCCACCAGAGTTGCTCATAATGCAAGAGCGACTCCAGGTCATCTCTAAAGTCGAGAGCGGTGACATTTTTTACCTCGCACCTGCCGATCACCAATGGTCAAGAGAATAGATCAACTGGAACAAGTGCGGATGAAAATTAAAAGACATTTGCAGTATTTATTCCTCGACCAACACAAGATGAATGAAAAAAAAGTGTCTACAGACTGCCTTTGACTACCATCACAATCGGCAAATGGTCACTCGCGCCATAGCACTCCTCTCTAATCACACTCTGCTCCACTCGTTTCGCCATCTCTTCATCAGTCACAAAATAATCCAGCCGCCAGCCAATGCCCTTGATTCGACACTGAAATCGATAGGAATAGTACGAATACATTCCGATCGCGTCCTCACCATGGATCTTGCGAAATGTATCGATCATTCCAACCTCCTGCAGGATCTCGTCGAAACCGGCTCGCTCCTCCTTGGTGAAGCCGGCGGACATGGTGTTCGTGCTCGGATTTCTCAGATCGATCGCCTTGTGGCAGACGTTGAGATCGCCCGTCCAAATGATCTGCTTGCCCTTGTCCTTCAGCTGCTTCAGCCACGACTTCATAGCTACGTCCCACAGCATCCTCTCTTTCAACCTGACCAGACCTTGGCCTGCATTGGGCACATAGCAACCTACAATAAAGCAAGTCGGGAACTCAAGGGTGACGACACGGCCTTTGGTCACATCCGGGACAGGATGGGTCGGCAAACCGGCTGTGACATTGATGGGTGTGATCTTGGAGAAGATGGCCACCCCTGCGTAGCCCTTCTTCTCTTTCTCGAAACCCCACCATGAAAAAGGGTAGACCTTGGGATCGACTATGTTCAAGAGAGGCTGATTGACTTTGTGCTCCTGAATGCAAATGAGGTCGGCATTCTCGGCGTTGATGTAGGTTTTGAATCCCTAGGAAAGAAGTTGAAACAGGAGTACCCACGAGAACTCGGTTAATCCCCCCGTGGTTGAACCAGTTTTGGTTGCAGCGCACATAAAAAAAAGAGGGCAAAGAAACAGCCATGTCCATCATACCTTCTTTAAAGAAGCATTCAAGCCACTGACATTCCAGGATGCAATTTTGACACATCCCTTGGGAGTTGGAGGCAGGACCAAAGGGTTGGGCATGGTTGTGTTGGTGGGTGCGTCGTCGCGGATGGGTACTTTAGATCCAGACGCCTTCTTCGCCAAGGCGGGTGCCGCTGCTGGCGCGGTGGAGGAGGACTTTGTCGAGACGGTCTTCTCTGTCTTGATAATTTTGCGCTTGACCACCTTAGTAGCCTTCTTGCCACTGTACGAGTCATCGTCGTCATTGTCATCGTTCTCGCTTTCTTCACGGTCGTCCTCCTCGTCACTTGTGGTGCGCTTCTTGGAAGTGGAGGTCTCAACTGTTGCGGTGGTGGAGGATACTTCGACCTTGCTGTCCTTATCCGTAGCCGAGACACGGGCAGAGGCCCTGGTGGCAGCGGTGCGCTTCGTGACCATGGTGGGCTTGATGAATCTGGATCGTGGGAAATGTAAGATGAAGTTGTAGAAGAGTGAAGTGAGTTTTGAGGACTTGGGGATGGAGTGATTATCAAAGTGGCCAAGAAGGACAACACTGGGTTTGGATGGGTGAGAGGTGAATGATCGAAAGGAGTGCAAAATGCCGAAGCGCAGTGAGAAAGCGTTCTGGGAGTGAGAGGACAGCGACCGAACAGAGGGCGAAAGGGCGTGTTTTGGTGGCAATAGGCACCAAACAGGAAAAGGCATACGGGGCGGGAAAGGAACCTTTTGCACGGGGCTGTTGCGCCGACTGCAGAAAAAATGATCGAAGCCAAGCCACCGCATCGAGGAGACGAGGCAAGGCTTTCTCCGTCCTCTGCGAGTCCCGTGCATTCCTACACAACTACCCAACAAATCAACAATTGCCCACCCAATGGATCTCCCAGGAAGAACCACCAACACCACAAGCAAAGGCGGCAAAGTGCCCGTCACTGTGTTTACTGGATTCGTTGGAGCCGGAAAGACAGTAAATGGAGCAGATACCAACGACATCAATTGCAATTCTTGAAAGTGATGTGCGGCTGACTACAAGCCCCCTTATTTTCCCCCCTCCTCCTCTATAGTCAATCATCCTCTCCCTTCTCGAGTCCATGCCCAAAGGATACAAGTTCTGTCTCCTCAAGAACGAGTTTGGCGATGTCAAGGGTAACCTTCATGTCCCACGTATCCATTATCTTTCTCGTCTTCGACCGCAATCGTCTTGACTCAAACCGTATGTCTTCTACTCATCTGATCGCAATAGTGGATTCACAGATCGCCAAGCTCAAGAACATCGACGTCCAGGAGATGACCAACGGATGCCTTTGCTGTGTCCTTGTTGGTCAGATGAAAGAGGGCCTCTTAGAACTCAAAGCCAAATACAACCCTGACCGTATTATCATTGAAACCAGTGGATCAGCCTTCCCAGGTATGTGTTTTCACCATGGGATTTCAACACCCAAGGGATCAAAGCACAACAAGATACCATGTACTAACAAGGTCATTAATGAAATTTATAGGACCCATTGCATGGCAGATCCGGGAATTGGCTGATGAGGGCTTTGTTCTCGACTCCGTTTTGAATGTTGTCGACTGCCAGAACTTTGAAGGATACGCCGACAACAGCTACACTGCACAACTCCAGGCCAAGTACACGGATCTCGTTCTGTTGACGAAGCACGAGGGGGTATGCTCAATTCCTTCCCCCCTCCAGACCTTGCCTCTTTGTAAATCTGGTCTTAGCTTTGCTGCATCTAACCAAACATATACATACTCTTCATAATTTATATCTCTCTCATAGGTTAGCCCACAGGATCTGGATAGAGTGATCGATCGTGTAAACGACTTGAACACGGACGCACCCAAAGTCTACGTCGATGTCGATAAGCCTGTCTCTCCAGAACTCATTTTCGGACTCGACACAAAACTTTTCCAGTTACAGGGCACCGGCCATGCTCATGTGCACAATGACGACCACGACCACGCCGACCATCATGAGAACGAACTCGATACGATGGATATCCAATGCTTTAGCAGTAAATCTGGAAGCCAAGGGCACACTCTCGCCAATTTTGAAAAGTTCCTGGGAACATTGGACAAAGAAGACGTTTATCGCCTGAAGGGCTTTGTGCGACTTTCTGGGATCAAGCGCGAGGATGGCACCGTGATCGAAACGCCAACGGTGTGTGTCGTCAACCACGCATTTGGCAAGTGGACGATTATCCCCGTGGAAGAGCGAGACGAAGTCCAGCAAGACGAGTCTGGCACATCTTTGGAGTCATCAGAACAAGGGGACAGCGTATTGGGACTCCATTTCATCTTGATGGGTGAGTTACGGATGATCGAGAATAGGATCGTCCATGGATGTGGCGCAGGATACAAGAGTGGGCAAGTCAAATGTCAGTACAAGGCACGGCACCATAATGTCGCTTGGGACTCCATGCTTCCCGTGACATTACAAGAGTATGTGGCCCAACAGGCTGCCTAAAAGCAATAGAAAAAGCCATAGACATGAAGCATAGAGTAAACCCTAGAAAATAAACAATGATGTAAAATAGGTTTATTGGAGAAGAAAATTACACGGTCAGCATGCCGATACGCAAGGTGTTGTTCAGATCACATGCGACGAAGAGACCCTCGAGGTCGTCGTTGAATTCAAGGGATAGGATAGCCTCCTTAGCAAATTGGTGAGAGCCCAGAGACTTGATCAACGATCCTGCGTTGCCATGCTCGTACCTAACAGTAGAAAGGAATACAATTCAGTTCGAAATAATTTGATCCGCATCATATCCGATAAGGAGCAGAATAAACGGATCGACTTACAGATGAATGTTTCCACCCCCGTCCGTGACAGCAAAAACATCCTGCCGCTGTGGGACATGCCGTGCTTGCCACAACGTGCTCTCATCCCCCGTCTGCACTGTAATCGTCTCCTCTACCATTGCCTTGCTCTCTGATATTGATCCGTCCAGATCGAAAGAATGCAATGTACCCTCCATGGTTGTGGCAATCAGTCTCTTGGAGGCCCCACGTGTCCGGTCAAACTCCACCGAACACACGCCATGCTTGATATTCGTCTCGAACAGTGGTTTTCCTGCCACCAGATCCAGCACTCGGATGTCACCATTGTCGTAGCCAGCCACCACAAGCAGATCTTCGGGGCCCGATGACTGCGCATTCATGCTCACAGACCATACTTCGTGTCCGTATCCTTTCTTAGGTGCCATCACCGACACGGCTTGCTCCTTCTGCCGTGTGTCCCAGACTTTGACAGTTCCGTCTCTGCATCCTGTAACAAACTCTTGTCGTGGCTGCGAACTCGACAGGCTTCCTGTTCCTGCTCCTGGCGTTCCTCCTGCGCCATCGATACATGTGACAATATCTGTGTGGGCTTCTAACAGAGACAGAGGCACCTCCATCCTGTTCAGGTCCCAGAGTCCCACACGGCCATCAAAGTCGCCGGTGACCAGGCGCGGCGGGTGCGATCCGCCGGCACGAAATGTACCGCACTTGAATTGCGATTTTTTTTCAGTTTCAGAGTGCAGGATGAGTTTTGGGATTTGTGAAGTAGTGGCTCCTATTGGCGACTTTGAGGTCGAAGACGAGGTGCTCAAGACATGCACTTGAATCACACCAAAGCCAGCATCTGAAGACCCAAATGTGCACACGCGCGTCGTGCCAGGCACCCAGAGAGCCTGGAACCCTGTGAATGGTATGGGCTTGGAAGCGACCTGAGAGATCTTGGGCGAAGATGTCATTAATGTGGTGGTGGAGGTACCGAACGACAACATTGTTTGCACTTTTAAAAGAAGAAAGCCTCGACGAACCCAGCCTCGACATATGCACGTGATTTTAAAATGGAATCTTGCTCTCCTATGTCTGCGAGATCTAAAAAAGTTGATTTCTTCACACAAATTGTTATACACGTCTTCGCTGATGCATTCAACCAGGAACATCCTCAGGGCCGCCTCAACTGTGGCTCGCGGAGTGCCATCCCCAGCCCGCACCAGTTTCCGCTCTCCTCACTTTACTCGCTCATTCATCCCTCTAAAGACATCGCTCCCCGTCTCCCGCGCCTTCTCCACAACCTCCGACTCTCCTTCCAACATCCGTCGCCACCTTCCCACCGCTGCCTTCGTCCTAATCCTCGGCGGCCTGTCCCTCACTGGATATGGTCTCTGGCAATTCTACACTTCGGGCGTCAATGCCTTCCCCGAGCCCATCCGCAACGACCTACGTAAAGCGCTCTACTACCAGAATTACGGCAACGACCGTGAGAAGGCCGTCGGGTATTATCGCACGGCGCTCAGTGCCGCCATGGTGCATCCGGACCTGCGGGTGGACGGGCCTGAAGTCACCGGGATCATGATTCAGCTGGGAACGATGTTCCAAGATATGGGGAGGAACAAGGACGCTATCGATGTGTTGGTCATGGCGTTTGAGTGTCTTGTGCATGGCAGGACTATGGGCACAGGGAACGACTCGGTCAAGGATGGACTGACGCAACCAAACCAGCAGGACGGACTGGGAAGCTATGTAGACGAAGGCCAGTCACAACCACAAGAACAGGGACAACATGGTCCTCGCGTGATGGATGGGCCTACACGGTTAAAGACTGTCGGCATTGCACAGAAACTAGGCGATCTGTACCATGCAACTCGTCAGGACCAGCAAGCGGAGCGGTTCTACCTCTGGTCTGTGGAGCAATTGCTCAAGAGCCATGACGAGAAGGCACAAGGTGGAGACCAGAACCAGGAGAAGCTTGAGAATGCAAGGGATCAGGAGACAATGAAAAAGCAGTTTAATTTCGACAAGCTTCCGTCTTGGATGACCAAAACGGACCTGGGAGCGAGTCTTGAAGCGCTAGGTGGGTTTTATACCAGCAAGGGTGTTTACTCGTAAGTTTCTTTTTGTTTGTGTGTTTATGTGTGTATGTACCTGAAATCTTTTTGAGATGCTAATGATAAAGTTGATATTGACTTAATCATTTATTTGATATCATTAGAAACGCATTACCATTATATATGCGCGCCCTATCGCTGATCGACCAAGATTCGTGCCACGCCGCTGTGTTGATGTAAGTAGACTCGATTGCATATCTGTGAATGCGAATGAACCACCTTGCCCTGACCACACTCTTTCAACTATGCGGCGATCTCGTAATAGGTGTAACATCTCGGACGCGTTGGCAGGGATGAAAAACATGGAGGAAGCGACTGGGTGGGCAGAACGGGGACTCAAGGTCGGCATAGCAGGCAATGGGCAAGAATGTGATGAAGGATGTGGTGTCATCCTATATAACCTTGGCATGCTCCACGAGGTAAGCAAGAAAGTACAGTGGTTTCTGGTGGATAGTAAATACGGATCATTCTGTAACTCACTTCCTGCCTTTACTGTATGATTTCGATTAACTAGATGAGGGGCAACCCGTTAAAGGCGCAGGAATACTATAAGCAGTCCACACAGCATGGACTCAAAACTGGATTCAATCAATGTGTTATCGAATCCAACAAGGCCTTGAAGCGCATGAGGGAGTCGAACGAAGGAACCCAACCATAGACGAACGACCCCACAAATAAACAGCCGCCAATCCCTCTGTCTTTATTCGAACAATATTGCGGTATCGAGCGCACGTTCAACTCCAGCTCAATAGACCGGCGACGCTTATTCTTTTGTTCGGCTAGATAGTGGATGGATAATCTCCTTTGTTTTCTTCATCTCATTTTTTTTTCTTTGAGGAAGACTCCAAAGGAGAACTGAAGTCGCCACAGGTGGGATCCATAACTCCTTTTTAGATCTGTGTTCTCGGCTGCTTCAGAACCCTTTCCTGTGCTTACATGTTCTGCATAGATGCAGCGCTGAGAAGTCTACTATAGACAGAGTCCTAGATATATGAACCACTATCATCATCAGAGGCAGCTTGGGCCATGGTATGAAGGATGTATATTAACAGGAAGACTGGGTTTACTGGTACTAAAAAAAACACGATCTTCCGATTGTCATGTCCAGGCAGGGCTGACATTTCGAAAAGCCCAGGTATCAACGAGCAATCCCTCCGCCTTGATATCGATCTTGCAGTATTTTGTAAACCCATTCGCATGAAAGAGCGCCATGATCTGTGCAATCAGTCTCCCGAACCTAGCCGAGTAGAAAATATCGCCTGCCCTTGATGGATCATGTACTAACCGCATAAGGCGACATCCGTCTTTCACTCTTTCTTGCAAGATTCTGAAAAAATAAATGTTTACGGGTTTAAAAGATCATTCCCCGATACTTTCAAGCCATTGTCCTAGCTTCGCTTTTTTTTTCTTTACCCAGGTGGCCAGTGAGTTGCAATTGCCTCATGCACCAGCGACAGCACCTCTGGCCCATCGATGATCCGGATCATATTCTGCCAACAGTACGACATTGCAAATATTGTCACTCCTGAACTTGTGATTCCCCCGAACTCGAAATAGTAAGTGTGTTGATCAGCGCTGAACGTTTCCATATCAGGTACTTGAAGCAAATTCCAGCCATGCTTTGCCATCACTCGAAGGATTGCCAGGAACAGTGATAGCGCCCTGACAGCTGCTGGACCGTGAGTAGACCAGGGAGTTCAGATAGCTTGAACTTGCATGTGTTGGCTCCTGTGCTCTTTTTCTTTGAATGACCCCAATAGCTTTCGATTGTGGTGTGGATCTTGTTGATCATTCCTGCTTCTAATCCAGTGAAAACAATCTTGTCTTCTTTGTGTAGAGTCATGCAACACATTTGAGCGAAGTTCCCAGACCGAAAAGGCGCTTCAGCGACGGGGGTTGTTGTCGCTTGCAAAGATGTGTATGGTGGAGGATCTAATGGTATAGCAATGGTGCTTGCGACACCTCTGGGGTTTGTTAATGATACGGGTCTTGAGGGCGGCGATGAAGCGGTTTCTGGAGATGATGTTCCCTGTGCCGCCCCTGTGCCGCCCCTGTGCTACTTCTTGGACCTGGCCTACCGCCAAATGTGAATTTATACATCTGCGGATCGGTTTATGTGATGGTATGAGTGAGAGTTGGTGAGAACGGGATGTGTGAAGGAAAGAAAAAGAGGAAAGAAGGAAGGAAGAAAAAGATAACCAAATTCTTCGACTTTGGACAAATCTCGGCTTCGAACTTTTTTTTTTCTTTGTGAGAGAGATTAGCCGATGCACAGAGTCGAAACCTTAACTTAGAGGAACGCTTATTTGTTTGTGCACAGAACTAGAGCATGGCTTCACCGAGCATCTATGTGAAGGGCAGGAACCACAGGCTGGAATCTCAGCTGGCCCCTATGACTTTGCTCATGTCTCTTTATGTTTGCGTTTTTGATCAGACTGTGGGTGCAAGAACATACTCATCTATACGATAATATCAAGAGAGTCAACGATGCAAAGCTAATCAACTTTGGCCGAAAGTGAACATTGATGTCTATTTCTCGGAAGCGCAACTAGAAAAACCCTATACTATGTAAATGTTGTCTTGTGTATAGATAATCTGTAATATCACGACCATGCTGGTCCGACACGGCGAAATACCCAACTGTCGAGATCCATGCCGTCCGCACCAATGCTGATATCCGCCGAGGAATACAGCTTGTACCCCTGTGATCGCAAGTTGGCTAGGATCTGAGCCAACAGCATGCGCGCATAAACAGCGCCTCGCCAGTCTGAGTAGAACGGATTACCTGACAACTTGAACTCGATCGAGCCCTCGTACTCTTTTTCGTGCTGGATACTATTAGCAAAAACAAAAAGCGCAGCTCAAAAGTCAACACTCAACTAGACAACACTAAAGTAAATCGAAATTTACTGCTACAGACAGCCTAGAACCTACTCTTCCTTCCATTGCAATTCAATGGCCTGGCGAATTGCAGATACGATATGTGGTGCGTCAATCACTCGAATCCTGTCCGATTTGTTAAACGAAATTGAGAACATGTCCGCCTTTGGGTCCATAACCTGCCCAGCTCAAAGAACAGCGCGTCCTTGTCCATCTGCTTCTTGGACATGTCTACAGCTTGGATCAAGTTCCACCCATGCGCTGCCATGCTTCGCAAGAGGTGGGTCAACAACCGGCGGCACATCACTGATTGCTTGCCATCACCATGCCAGGGATATCCGTCAAGCTTGAATTCGTGCGTGCCAGCATAGTCTCTCTCTCGCTGGATCTTTCCCCATCCACTGTGGATCGCCTGTCGAACAGCCTGGACCAGCTCTGGTTGGGTGGCAATAAGGCGTATCTTATCGCTCTCGTTCAGCGTAATGACACAAACACGAGCAGTCTCCATATGAGGAGCAGTGAGAGTGGAGTACGAAGGGGGAAGGTCGGCCATCATGTAGAGTATTATGTGTGCTGACTGTGAAGAGCCGATTGGGTTGTGTGGATTTGTTCTAAGTTGAGGAATGTGTAATGTATAGTCAGAGACGATGCCAATGATTGAAATACGAGGACGTGTAAAAATGATCCCATAATAGAGTCGAAAATCGAACAAGCCCTCGTTTTAGTGGAAAATTTAGTGCTAGTCTCTCAGATCTTGGTCGAAGTTTCTTTCTCGTAAAATAGCATGTATGCCTCCATGTGCTTGACAATGTCCCACGTCACAACTTGAACATCCTCGTCAGATATCCGCCACCACTTCGACTTGCTCTCGTCGACCATCGACGTCTGTCCAGATAGCGAGGAAACAGAGGGGATCCTTCGATACGTGACAAAGTGTCCCGAGTTGTGATTGCCTAGGTGAACAACCACTGCCCGTAGTCGGTAGAGAATCCTCTCTTCATGCTGTTCTGTAGGATAGCTCCCATTGAGATGCCCATTTTTAAACAATGTTGTTCCGTCCTTGGTAGGCATCCCTGGATTCGCCCATGTAGGTTTCGACAATGACTTTGAAAAAGATGTTCCGGTATCCATAGAGGAGGAGGAGGAAGCGACAGTTTCAGCGAGAGACAGTGATCCTCGGCGAGACATACTTTTGGTTGCCACTGTGTTCAAATACCCTGAAGTTGTGAACGGGGTGAAATCCAGGACAGGCTGAAAGACGACCTTGCACGGGTTCTTGGCTAGTTGCCCCGAGGGTGTAAATATTGATCGATTGAGATGTAGGCAGAGCGCTTGTGGCGGTTTGGCTATCATTGAATGCTTGGTCGTCTTTTTGCTCCGCACCTGCATTAATTCCAAGGGTGACTATTGAAGTAAAACAAATTGTTTGTACAAGTCAGAGAAGGCTATAGCAGATCGCGGATCCTATCTTCACAGTTTCGAGAGTCTAGTCATCTTACCAGGTCCATTTCGATATTGGTAGCCAGACATTCGTCGATCTTTGCTTTTGTCTGCTCAAGTTGAGATAGACGCACCCGCTGCGCGATGTCGTCTGGTTTAGCCACAGATATTGCCGTTGTATCCTGGCCTTCAGCATATGTGTCTGTAGTCTGTGCCAGTGAGTTATGCAGCTGCACAATGCTCATTTCAAGCTCACGACTGGAATTCAGAAGAGTACACTTCCGGCAGTTGAAGTCGCTGATTGTGTCCAAGTGGATGAAAGCATCCAAGCAGTTTTCTAGTGTGCAGAGTAACTATAAAGGGCGATAGTTCACTATGATGAGCATAAATAGGCTGGATGTGGACGACTACCTGCCGAAACAAGAAAAAAACTGTACCTGAGGCGGTACCGTGAGAGACAAATTGTCAAAGGTCGAATGACGGATCGCAGCCTATAATAGTAGGAAGACACGGTATGGAATAGTCAGGTACTGCTATTCTAAGAGACTGTACGGTATCAAAGCACGATCTAAATCCCTACCGTGTAGCCGCAATCAACACATGACACTCTACTGGCCAAAAGTCCCATGAACGGACTTTTTGCACGATTGTACTTTTCCTGCTCCTTTTTGTCCACTATCAGGCTGGCTGTCATGAATCCATTGGAGGCATTCTCTTTGCCTTCCTGAGTTGATCTTGGTGAGGGTGACTTTGGAGACAGTTGTCCAGTGTTGCTCGAGATCGATTTGGATCTGTTGGTGGCGCTGGATGGGGATGACAATGAGAGTGATGAGATCGACGAGAGCGATGCAGACATGACCGAGGACGTTGACTGCCGTCTATTCAGTGATGGGTTCAATATTTCGCTCACAGTCATCCTATCCAGTAGTGAGGATGTTGTCGGGTGGTCAACCTTTTCCCTTTCCTCTGATAGTTGCGATGAAAGGATTTGGAAAAGCTCTTGTGCATCCTATTGTGTAGATGATGTCACAATTACAGACCTCGATTAGTTTCTGTCAGTTGATATTCGATGGATACGTTTTTTGCTTTGCCTTTACCTGCTGTTGACTGGTTAGAACTTGAGCTGCTTTTGCTTTCACTGTGTTGACCATTTTGACAGGTCTCCTTGAAGTTGGTCGTCGGTGAATTGCCGTCAGTACTAATACCAAGTTGAGAGGGGATCCATGTCAGTTCCATGGCTGTGTTGGTGGAGCAATAGCAGCTGAAATTGGGCCTTTCGTTACACACACTCAACCGTCTCGCATAGTGCCAGGGTGATTGAGTCCGAGTCGTGTCCAAGTTCTTTTCTGCCACGGAGGTATGCTTGGAGAGACGGGAGTGAAGCCAATGCCTACATAAATGAACTATTAAAATCGGATATTTCCCGGTAACAATCGAGGCAAAGTGAAGACCACAGTACCTGTAGAACTGAGTTCATAAAACAGGTGTTGCCAATATTGACCAGTCCTGTGACATATTGCGGCTCCTTGTCCGCGTCTATTGTGTTCCAAGTGAAGAGTTAGGCGCGATATTCGCCCTGTTCCCCTGGGGTTGAAGATTTCTCGCCCCTGGTGAACATGCTTGGCTGGGCTATCCTTACTCTTTGAGGCTCTATTCTTGCTCTTCCGGGACCGGGACCCTGAAGATGGCTGCTCGGCTCCAGCCGTCGACCATGCATGCACAATGACTGCGGCTGATGCGAGGATGACCAGAGTGGCTGTTAATGTCCTTGCGGAATACGAATCCATGAGCTGTGGGTGAAAACAGAGTCGACGTGCAATTGAAAATGATCAAGATGGACGGACGCGGTGAAACTTCTTGCGTGTGAAAAAGAGGAATCTATTCTTCGCTCTCTTCCTTACCCGTGACTGTCTTATTGACACAGACCCAGATTTCTCGGGCGCGCTGGACCACTCCAACCTCTCACATACTTCAACAAGATGTCCTCCCGTCCGTTCGGTCCTCTTACCTATTGCCTTGACCAAAAATCGCCCTTAGCCTCCTGTCCTCTTAGCCTCCTGTCCAGTGTCATTGTGGTCCCAGTCCCTGAACTTATCGAGAACATTTAGACAAGATCCCCGCCTAAAAAAACCACCCGTCTGGGTTATGCGACCTGTGCGCAAGATAGACCATGGCTGACGCACATGACCATGAGATCTTTGCCTCCTTCCTTTCCGCAGTCACTCACTTCTTTATTTTTTACTTTTTGCTCTTTGGCTTTCTTTCTACACACCTTCTCAAAACCACAAGTATATCCACAACCACAAATATATCCACAACCACAACACGACGTTCGCCGACAACAGCACAAAGGCATCAAACCAACGACAATACTGATCAGGTCCCATGTTCAACATCTCTGAGCTGGACCGTTTGGTCTACCTACAACTCAGCCGCAGCTCCCTCGCCAAGTGTGCTCGAGTCAACAGGACATGGAATGAGTGTGCCATGCCATTTCTCTTTGAAACCATCCCAACTCTCCCATATTGCTACCAGCAACGCTCACTTCTCGAGATTATCGCCGTGGACTACTTCCAGAAATCGGATCAAGAGATGAACGACACATACCAAGTGCTCCATCGGCTGACCGCTATACTTCACGACCAGAGAAAAGGTTTTCCCGGTTTTCAAAATGTGTTAGAGGCCGTTGAAAGCCTGAGCAGAGTTCGGGCGCAAGGACAGACATCGGAGGAAGCAGGAGACCCCCTCTCACAACGACTGCTGCAAGACAATCAACTCAAGAGACAGAGTTTGGAACGGAAAGAGTTCCTCTGGCAGATGGAATCCATTCGAGAGATGGTGCAACATCTTCTCCTGGACCTGCCTGGATCTGACAGTAGCGATCTTGTTGCGTCGCAGGCACCAACACTTCCACAAACACTTACACCACCGCCTTCACAGTCATTGCGATTCACAACGCTCTCGAGGTATGGCTCGTGTGTTCGAAGTGTACCCAACGTGTGCACGCTTTTGCAATACCTGCAACTTCCAGAGGAGTGCTCCCATGGCGTAGGGAGAGAAAAAATATCATACGAACTCGCATCACATTTTCTGGACCAGTGCCCCAACCTTCGGTTTCATCATGTAGACGTCTGCCAGTACCACATTGACTCGGACGAGCTTTTCCTTCTCATGACCAAGCATATTGTCCCAGCGACACAACATCTGTCCATTGGGTTTGGCGAGTCTGCCGACTGGAGCACCGATCTGACAACGGCGGCTCTCAAACGAATTCTGAACAGCACTTCGCACAGGCTGGAATCCTTGAGGCTAAAGATCGGGTCATTGGACGGATCCATGCAAGAGGTTGGACACTGGAGTCAAGCAGTGGTCCGCAAGCCGGTGCAGGGATATTTGGAAGCCAAGAAAGCTTGGGGGTTTTCTGTTGAAAACAGCATGACGGAATTTCCGGGAATGAAGACACTCAAGGAGCTCAGGATCGAGCAGTGTACGTTCAGTTTTCAGACAAAGGAGTTTTGGCTAGAGATTTGGGATCACTGTGACCAAATCGAGAGTCTAACCATTGGTGACGTTTGTGGGGAGGTCTTCGAGCATCTGGCGGAGAGTATATCTGGAAGTATGCCACGGCTTCACAAGATCTACTTTCGGACAGACGATCCAGCGATTGAGTATGAGCTCGATGATACCGCCGTCGGAAAGATTCTCTCAGCTGGCAAGAGAGGCTGGACGGTTGTTCATTTCGACGTGAATGCAGTGGTCGGGCCTTCAACTCTGAGTGCTCTGGCGCAACACTACTCGACATTGGAAGAACTTTACTTTGTGCAAAATGTCGACAGCAATGTACTGATTCCAATCTTGGTCGCGTGCCCAAATCTGCGCGAACTGGTGACCATTGAGAATGAAGCGATCACACCCATTGTGCTGCCAGAGATCTCGGCGGAGCGGTTTATCGATCAGGATCCATGGACGTATACGCTTCGGCCGTGGGCATGCGAGAGGACACTCAAGAAACTCAAGGTCAGGATCACAGATGTGCCCCCAGCTGTAGGCGCTTCACCCACTGTGCAGAGGAAAGTGTACGAGCGCCTTGCCCGACTGGAGAATCTCGAGGTGCTCTGGCTGGGACACCAACCTCAAATCGTGCTTGGGGACAACTCATTGGATGACGCACTATTCCAACAGGATATGTGCCTGGAGATAACACTTGCAAGTGGGCTCGGGAAACTGGACCGACTCAAAAATCTGACCGAATTGGGTCTGAGCGGGATGGAGCATGGACTCGACGACAAGGCGGAGGCGGAATGGATGGCCAAGCACTGGCCAAAACTAGCGGTGGTTTCTGGGCTTGACAAGGGTAGCGAGGCTGCCATGTGGTTTGCACAGAATCGTCCATATGTCTACCTTGATTGAGTAGTTTTGATATATGTGGCCTTTGCGACATACGGGTGAAAATTAAATTTCGCTATTACTGGCTCCGACTCGAAACCATCATTGGCCTGGAGGAAAACACGCAGGCGTTCAGATTGCCTCTAATCCGCCACCCTGACCTTATGGAGAACAAGCCAGAGCCCCATGTTTGCCGACCATGAGAGTCCCTTTTCAACACCGACGACTTTGTAGTTCGAATTTTTATTCTTCGCGCACCTGTCTTACGCCTTTTCATTTTCTCCATTTGCGGTAGTGTTTTCTTTGCGAACTTATTGATCAAACTCCCCAACGATTTTTTTCATTACTCAGCGTCATTGTCTACCGCGAAGCTTGACAGACGGAGCGAAGAGGGGGCTAAAGCAACAGTAAATATCTATCGGCCACTGTGCAGCATGAAAACTGTTTACACCTCAAAATATGCTTGCAAAATATTAATGATGGTATATTGTGGATAAAAAGCAACTATTTTGACTACTTGTCGCACTAGGCCATAGTTCTTCGCTTAACAAACTTATAGGTCTCGACAAACGCAGTGTAAATAAACAGCGATGCAAAGACAAGACCCCACTCGTACGAGATGCCTAGATGCTTGAACACGTTCTTGTTCAGGCCAGGGACATAGATCACGGGGAAAAGGATCATGGCTCCAATGATGATTGACAGCCAGAGGGTCTTGTTTTGGTGCGCAGTCTTGAGGCGACTCCACTGCCAGCCGGACTGGCGGATATCACGGCAGTTGATCGCATGCGAGAGGATAAGGAAAGTCAAGGTGGAATAACAAGTGGCACGAGCGCGGAAGACGCCGTCGCAGACCTCGGAGTAGCCAGCGTTGCACTTGTAGCCAAGTTGGCCGTCCTCAAATACAAAGAGTACAAGGATGAATGGCACGAAAGACAGAATCGCCATGACAATGCCGTAAACAAACATGTCCATCAAAACCTCGAACGAAAAGAGGCCCTGCTTGGAAGTGCGGGGAGGCTCCTTCATGTTGGTCTCGCTGGCAGGCTCGAGACCCAGACCAATGGCTGGTGGGGAAGAGTAGCACAGATTCATGAACAGAATGGCAGCGGCACTGAGAGGGAAGACCGAGTCCTGCTGGTTGTCCTTGACAGCCAAAGCGACGACCAGGACGAGGATGGTAGCAATATTGCCAGACATCAAGTGTTGGACAAACTTTTGAATGTTGAAGAACATACGACGGCCCTCAGCGATGGCTTCAACGATCGTGGCAAAGTTGTCGTCCGTGAGAACAATATCGGCGGCCTGCTTGGCAACATCTGACCCAGACTGGCCCATCGCGATACCAACGTTGGCTGCCTTGAGTGAAGGAGAGTCGTTGACACCATCGCCAGTCATGGCAGCAAAGAGGTTGCGCCGGTGGAGAGCCGCAATCATCTTGACCTTGGTGTTCGGCGAGCAGCGAGCAACGACGCGGGGAAGCTCATTCAAAGCGTCGATTTGGTCATCAGACATGGCATCAAACATGTCGGCACTCATGACCATAGAGCTGTTCTTGACATCAGTGTCTGCAGGGATAATGGCGACCTCCTTGGCGATCGCGGCAGCAGTGGAAGGGTGGTCGCCTGTGAGCATGTGGACTCGGATACCCGCTTCGTAGCACTTCATCACGGCTGGAAGAGACTCGGCCCTAGGAGGATCATAGATACCGACCAGGCCCAAGAAAATCAAGTTCGACTCAATTTCATCGCGATCCAAGCCGTGAACAAGGTCCACACCGGGGGTAGGATGGAACTTGCGGTAGGAGAGCGACAGGACACGGAGACCTTGCTCGGCCAAGGCATCGACTCTTTCCATAATGATAGAGGCAAAGTCAGCTTGGATCGAATCGTCCTTCTCGTTCTTGAGTGGAATATCAGTGTTTCCTTCACGGTAGTGGCTGCAACGATCAAGGATCCGCTCTGTGGCACCCTTGGTGAAGATCAAGTGCTCGCTAGTATCGGCTTTGCTGCTTGATGGAGTCTTGTACACAACGGACATGCGCTTGACAGAAGAATCGAAGGGGAACTCGGCAATGAGTTGGAAGCCATTCTCGACTAGCTCGGGTTTGGGCAAGCCGGCCTTGTATGCAAGCACCTGGAGTGCAATCTCAGTAGGGTCACCGATAGCCGTCCACTCGCCGTGGGTCTCTGGATGGTTGGTGCGACGGAGCTCAGCCATGTTACAGAGGGCTGAGGCCTGAATCGTGCGCAAGAGCTGGTCACTACCAAAAGCAAGAGTCACTTTTTCTTCTTGGGTGTGAAACTCGCCATTGATGGTTTCGCCTTGGCGGAAGATCTCTCCCTCGGGAACGAAGCCAGTGCCAGAGATACGGTAGAAGCCTTCGCCAGGGAACCACATGCGAACAGCAACCATCTTGGACTGGGTCAATGTGCCCGTCTATTTAAACGACAATCGAAAAAATATGTAAAATGATTTAGTATGCAAAATGCTTGTGCGGCTAAGCTGCAAGAATAAAGCCTGTGGAGAATGAATGTACCTTATCTGAACAAATGTTGGTAACAGCTCCGAGACTCTCGAGGCTAGAAAGGCGACGAACAATGGCCTTGGCTTTGGCCATGCGACTAACGCCAAACGCCATGGTCAAGGTGACAATAGCAACCAAGCCTTGGGGGATCATAGAGATGGCAACCGAGATGGCATAGATGGCGATTTCGTTGCTGTAGCGAAACTTGTGCACGGCAAAGACCACAATGACCAAGGCTACAGCAGCAACGAAAATGCAATAAGCCATCTTATTCAGACGTTTCTGCAGCGGAGTCAGCTCGTTGGTGTCGACGTTCATGAGAGTGGTGGCGATCTTGCCTATTTGGGTGTTCATGCCGGTTCCTGTCACGATGCCCTTGGCGCGACCCTTGACAACAGTTGTTGAAGCAAAAACCATGTTCAAACGGTCGCCAAGGGATTGCTCGGCGCTCTTGATCAGATCCAGGTTTTTCTGAACAGGCAACGACTCTCCAGTGAGGAGAGCCTCGTCTGTCTCGAGGTTGAAGACTTCGAAGAGCCGGCAATCGGCGCCAATAACGTCGCCGTCTTCAAAGATCATGACATCGCCGGGAACGACTTGGCTGTTTGGGATGACAATGCGGGCTTCGTCGCGGATGACCTGTGCGGTGGGCGAAGACATGTTGCGGAGTGCCTCCATGGTCTGCTCGGCGCTGAAGTCTTGGTAGAAGCCGATGGTCGCATTCATGATGATGATGAACAGAATCACGCCTCCTTCGGCGAATTGCTTTGTTGCGAAGGCAAGGATCTGAGGAGTAAGGGGAAAGGGGAAGAATTTTTTTCGGATGGTGAACACAAGGGATATGCACAGATAGAAGGAGAGGGATAGAGAGGCAGACCGAAAAAATGACAGGATCAACTTACGTTGGCAATGAGAAGGACGACAACGAGCGGGTTGGCGATCTGGCGCCAAAGGACTTTGTACCACTTGACACCGCCGTTGCCCTTGAGCTCGTTGGTACCATGAAGATGAAGCCGGGCAGTTGCCTCTTCGGAGGTGAGGCCCTCGATGGTGCTGGCTTTGAGCTGGGCCTCGGTCTCTGAGACAGTGTAAATGTGGTAGGGAACTTCTGGCTCAAGATCAATGATTTTTTTAACCATGGTGGAATAGAAAAGTTGAAGATTGTAAAGTGAGTGGAGAGTGAGAGATGGGGAATGTTTTTTAGCAGTGAGGAGGCGTGAAGAGTGATGTATCCATCTATCAAGACAAGTGACTGAAGATGGGATGAAGATGAGGATGAAGATGGAGGTTGTGTTGATGAAATAAAAAGGGAAATAAGAGGGAATGGATGGCTCCTTTATATAACTTTTCGGGACATGATGCGCAATGGAAATGCAAGGAAGACAAGAGATAACGGAAGGAAGACAATGACGATTGCGAAACCCATCGAATGTCAAGAAGACTAAAAAAGTTTAAACAAAAAAGCTGTCTGTTTTTGGTGTGGAAAGCTGTTCTGGAACGGTTTTTGTTTTCCGAGAACGGAAAGCAAAACGAAAAAAAATAAACATAAAACGACTTAGCCCAAGCGACTCGGCCACTCAGGTGACGTTGCCCCTGGGTCTCAACGACTTAGCCCAAGCGAAAATCTGCACTCAGGTGAGATCATCCAAAATAGAGTTAAATGAAGCTCGCACGAACCACTTCACTCAGGTGACGTAGCTGAAGAAAACAATTTTATACTTTACATATTGGCTACTTGAGAAGCACCTACACCACTTTGGTCCAATCCCAGATTTCGATAATGTCTGTGGCGGTCTTGGGGAAGCTAGAGGTCTGGAGGACAGGGTGCACCAATGCCACGCCAGGCTCCTTCAGGATCTCGCGCCACTTATGGGGATCGGACCACAAGTACCTCTCATTCATGTCCTCCCACTGTGCTGGCGGCTCAACCGCCACCAATGCGAGCCCGATGGCCAGCTCAACAAACACTTGATGCTCCACAAAGTGATTGAGCAGGTCTTTGAACTCGCCAGCAATCCGCTTAGGGATGTAGAAGCCGCCAGTGTGTGTCTTGATGTCGACTGGGCCAGCCACGCCGGTGAATGCAGATATACGCTCCTTCTGCGCGGCTGTGAAACTCGCGGCATCATTCCACAACGCCTCAGTACCTCTCTCCCAGTTTTCTTGGTCCGGTGGAGGCTTGGATCGGTCGCGGATATCCTTCGTCAGATCGGGGACATGTTTCCAGACCTTATTCTGGTCCATCTCGGCCAGCTGGAATGGACTCAACACAGTGTTGGAGGAGGTAAAGATGTAGCCCGTATAGTTTGGCGCTTCATCCATAGCGAGTATGAGTGCTTTGTAACCATACTCCCCGTGGTCTATTGACTTGATCTTGCCCGCAAGGCCCTCTGGCACGTCTGGTCCATAAAAGACAATGTTGGGGAAGTGGTCCTTATAGATCGTGAGCAAGGGCTCAAGTGCTTCAAAGCTTGAGCGTTCAAAACTGATGACAAGGAGAATATCCTTGAACACAGTTGCCGTGTCAGTGCTCTTGATAATCTGGATCTTTGCCATGTCTGGGTCTGCCTTCGTTGTGGCCATGCACTCACGGAGAGCATCAACCGACAGCAGGCGAGAATCGGTCAGGTGCTGTGGGGAGGTTTGGCAAACCTCGAGTGACTTTTGGACAGTGTCATGATTGTACACTGTTGAGACCTTGGGGAAGACATAACCAATCATCTGCAGATCCTTGATCCATCTCTCTGTCAGATCCACGTCTGCGGCACCAATGAACTTTTCGCCGGCCATGCCTTTCATCAAGTCGATGATCCTTGTTTCAAGTGTTGTCGAGTCAGAGTGCCAATTGGCGAGAAAGTCGATAAATCGAGAAGAGTCCTCGTAAAGCTGCTGCTCGTCCTTGAAATCGGCGAGATAGTCGTGCGCATTGCGGATCTGATCGACCGTGGGTTTGGTAAACAACACGGAGCCATTGACATCCCAGAGAAGACGCTGTACCCAATATCCACGCCAGATATCGCATACCCTAAAGGAGACTGTACGTTCCGTTCAACATAGAATAAAAGTTACTTTTACGCCCTATATCTTTGCGTCGCGCCACTTGCTGGCACAATTGTCTCATAATTGACTTACCTGAGATTGGCAATACTAGACCCCAAAAGGCATCATGTTTGAACAAAGTGTTCTAGCAACGATAACAAACAATATCATTGGAAACCCCTGATCAGATCAATGGCTCTGCTGCCGATACATGCACGAATGAATTGTTGAAATATTTTGAACAGTACCTGTGAGTTGAATGGGCAAAAAGAACCTGGTGAGAGCTGGACTGACGGCGACATTTTGCAGAACTTTGTCTTCTTCAGCTCGTGCCCCTGGGTCAAACGGAAGATGGCATCGACGTCTGGGTCAAGATCTGCGAGTCCCTGCTGGATCAATGGGGGTGGCGCCACTATTTGGCGCTCATATTCGGGAAGCGAGTTGAATGATGGCAAGTACTGAACTGGTCGGCGAACGTTGATCTCTGATAGAGGGAATCCACGGGGCCAAACATCTGGCCTACCGAAATGAGCGTAGACATTGACGCCCTTCTCGGAATCCTCGTTGACTGGGCGGTAGGCGATAACGCTGCCTGTGGTCGACTCGAAAACAATATACTTGCTCGTTGGGAGATTGTCATCTAGTATCCAAGAAGCAATAGGCTTATTTTAATATGCAAATGCTGTTTAGCAGGGCCATTGTGATCGTAGTTGGAACCGGTTGATTTTTTACCATCAGTGTCGAATATGGTAGTGGCACCCTGTTGAATAGCCCAGAGGTAGCCGATGTTCTTGCGGGTGTATGCCTTAAATGGAGTGACCTCGACGATATCAAAGCCAAGGCACTGCTGTTCGTCTACACCCAGGTAGACACATGAGCCGCACGACCATTCCTTTGGAGACTTTGTGTCGGCTATCACCACCACCTAGAAATTGTAGGGAGTATGCGCGGTTACATATGCGTGCTTGAGTCTATTGAACGTGTGTGTTGGCGCACAAAATAGAAACTTTTTTGTTACAACAAGGAAACGTACATTCCATCCTTCGAGATTACATAAGATCTCCATGGCATCGGTAGGCGGATTGATTGTTGTCACCACGATCCAGTTGTTGCCGGTGGTTGCTCTCTTTTTTGTGATCTGTTCGTTTACGACCGTGCAAGTGTCTGTGAGAGTGTTGGTGATTGCTCTGGTGACTTTGGACGAGATCTCTCGCTTGAGCCTGTCGGAATATTCCTGAGCAAGTTGGGCACTGTTTGGGTAGCAAAAGGACAATGCGAAAAAGACACAGATTCCGCCGATGAGGATGGACAAGCGTCTGCGAGTGAGTGTGCCAGCGATAGTCCTGGAACATGCGTTCCATACCCTGTGTTGCCGTGCCATATACGCGTTATGGGGTCTGTTGAGTGACGGAAAGAGAGAGAGAGAGAGAGAGAGGAGTAAGATGATGGAAAGGATGAAAAGGATGAATGGATGTGGAGTGGAGTGGGACTAATGAGGGACAGACAATGAAGAGAAGAGAAGAACGAATTAAGACGGGCTGAACATGCGCAATCCCTCTTATCTTTCTTATATGATCCATCCTAACCACACGCCCACCTCATTCCCCTTCACGTCTTCTCTCTTTCTCCTTTTGAGCATTGCGCCGCATTGGAATATCGATCCTCACATTCGCGCCCCTTTTCCTTTTTGGGCGTTTGCAGTCGAGTCGGTCGGCGAGTAGATAATGAGTGCCTCTTCCCCTAGGTTTCGAATTGTGAACCAATGCATTGTGTGTTGGGAAATATATGTTCGGCAAGACAAGGAACTTGCCAGCACAATGAACTTGCCAGCACTGTTTATGCTATGGTTGGCTGAAAGAGATGTGACTGTATTGTGTACGTAAAACTAGAAAACGACATTGATGGCGAGCGTAGGACAAGCATCGAGAGGACAACACATATGAAAGAAAGAGGGGAATGTACGTAGGAAATGAGGCTGAATAGACTATGTAAATGGATAGTGTTTGTTTCTGTGGCACCCGAGAATGAGGTTAATGAGGTTCGTGAAAAGTGGCTGGCATGTGTTTTTCATTATTTATATCCGAGATCATGCTCCATGGTGGTCCATCATACACTGTGCTTTTGATCAGGGGACTCCTTGGAAGGCTGCACAACGCAATGCCTGCTACTCTGCTCTTCTCTGTTTTTCCTCTCTAACAAACCTAGTCTACCCATGTCCGAATCCTTGTCCATTCCGTTGGGTCGTTGGTGTGGATTCTCCCGCTCAAATGACACATTGTGATCCACACAAAGAACGCGCCCAAATGATAGTGGCGACGGACACAAAAAATCGCCTCTTTCTAGTTTCTGCTTACACACTTGGCCGCGCCTTTTTTTACTTAAAGTACGACCTGAGATTTGTCAATGGCGATTCGACTTTTGCTTCTGCTTAAACAGACTCTTCAATATCTCCCATTACCTTACACTTTTTCTCATGAACATCGCAACAAGTTCAGATTTTTAAAAAAAAAAAAAAAAAAAAAGGTGAATGGAATCCATAAACTCATCCCAGGAGGATGATACTTCTTCGCCTCCTGCCTGCGAGACCTCAACTTCGCTGTTCCCAGGCTCGACACTACCGAGGCCTGTGAACAACGTGATGGTCGCATACAACAACTTATTCCGTCAACCGCTCATTCATAGCCAAGAAGGTGCCGAATGCTCGATCTGCACTACTGTGCTACCTCGCGAATTCGCTCCAACACGAATGGAGCACCAGACGGAGACTAATGCCCTCTCTTCGGCTACTTCTGGTTCCCCTTCGCTCACTTCTTCTGGGGAACCTGCTCCGGTGTTGCCTGAGTCGGCCAATACTGCGATTAGAACACGTTCCCTATGTCTCCGCGATGCTTCGCCAAATATCTCGAACAGTGACTGGAGTCAAATCCAGGACTATCAGGACACTGTCTACAGGCTCTTGAGTAAGGCACCTTGTACTGTGAATGCGCCTTGCTGCCTGTCTTCTGTCGATAGCAGTGCCTCTCTGGCCCCCGACGCTCCTCTGGACCAACCTCACACTGTCGAACGTGGCCCTGGTCCTCCACCTCAATCGACCACATCGGACGCTGCTCAAGGCACTGATGCTCCTCCGAACCAATCTCACTGTGCTTTATATAGTCGAGGAACTCTTCCTACTTTGTCATCCTTGTCGTCATTCTCGTCGCCCTCCTCTTCCTCCCTACCCTCCTCTGATAGTGGTCGAGTTGACGATTACTCGGCTGGCCACACTTCTACTAGGACAGCTGAGTCATCCTCTGAAGCCCATTTGCGGCCCAGGGGCGGGATTCAGTTCAGTGGCATGCGACAGGTCCAAGAGTATCTGATTCATCACCCACCCCGGAGTGTCCTCCCAGCGAAGAAGCACCGACGTACCGTGCCGTTAGAACAAGAAATGTTCCGGCAGAGCGTGGGCCGCTCTCAGAGATCTAGCTACTACCGAAATATGCGTCGCCAGCGGAACAAATGGAGAGTGGAGGAACCGGTCGATTCTGAGGCGGTCTCGAGGGAGAACTACGATGATCCAGAAGACCGAGAGGAGGACGAGGAGCTAGACGAGGAACAAGATGAGGAACAAGACAAAGGGGAGGAAGACGAGGAGGGTGCAAAAGAAGAAGGTGAAATGGAAGGCGGTCAGGAGGAGGAGGAGGAGAAAGAACAAGCTTCTAAGAAAGAAGTCATTGACGATGGAGAAGAAGAGAAGGCAATCAAAAGAGGCAACGAAGAAGGTGACCTTTCGGATCCAAGCGTGAATGAGGAAAGAGACCAAGACATTCTAGAGGGTGAGATCGTCGGTTCCGGTTACACGGGCACTCACAGTTCGGCTCTAGAGCCAAGTCTCGACCAAGACGGATCATCTAGTCAAAGTGGCCCACACGATGATCCAAGACAGCTGGAGATGGTTCAGTCTCTGGGCCAGCTGAAGCCAAACATGCCATCAAGCGAATCTGATCCGGAGGATCCCTCGAGTGTACTTGATCCAGGTGAATCCTCAGGTCTGCCCGAGCGAGGCGAGACATCATCTCAACCTCCATCTGAGAACCCCGGCAAGCGAAATCAGGATAGCGACGAAGAGCGACCTTGCTGTCTCAAGTGTCCGATCCATTGTCCTCGTATCCATCCATCCAGATCCAGCCATGCACTCGAGTCTCAGGGATCAACTGGCTCTGGAGCTTCAACTTCAGCAGCAGGCTCTTCAATCCCCTCTCAAACTACCAGTCCAACTTCGTTGAAGCCAGTGTCACAGCCGTTACTCCACCTTACATCCAGACCGGTCTTTGACCCATCATCGATCGGACTCTTGATGCTTCCGCCATCGACCAGTCAAACTCGTCCAGGTTCTGGCTGGTTCTCGAATAATATGTATGCACCGACTGAGTTCATACCCACAAATCCAATGCCAGCTGGACGTGGCAGTCATCCACGAGGATTGGCCCCTTCTCGTCCTGTCATTTTCTCGCCTTCTTTCAGGCCTCTTCCCTTCTCGCCTTTTCTCCGATCTCCTCCCATACCTCCACCGGTTGCGACTCAACCCTCCGCTCAGCCAACTATCCAATTCGCTATCACTCAGTCTTCAGCTCAACCCACTTCCAAGTCCACCACAACATCTACTCCCTCCACTTCTCATACATCTACTTCATTTACTCTATCCACTGAATCTATTAGGTCCACCCCATCCACTCAATCCTTCCAATCTACTGCCCAGTCCACTCAGCCAGCAACCCAACGAGCCACTCAGGTTCAACAGACTACCCTTCGTCGAAGCGCTAGGCTTGCAGGCTCTGCTCAACCTCCTCGGACACGATCAGCTTCGAAGCGAGGGCGCACTGGGCCTGCAGAGCAGTCGTCGTCCAAGAGGAAGAAGAAGTAATGCGAGAAGAAGGGTGAGAAAACGCACGCATACACACACATGGCAAACATAACGTACCCAAAGATGTGAAGAAATACACGAGTTTTTTTATTTTTTTGCTATGTTGTTTGTATATTAGAGTGTCAAAACAACCCCCTCCACCTAAACTCAATGTTGAGTGTGATAGAAATAGCCCCGCGATGTTGCCGTCCTACTCCTAGCATCCAACCCCCCCCCCCCCCCAAGATATATATATCGGACTAGGAGGAAAAGAACCCGATTCCGTGGAAACCTTGAGCTTGCGTCGTTGGCATCTGCGGTAGAGTCTGGGGTTGTTGCGCCATGCCAGCACGCGTGTTTGCAGGTTGTGGCAAAAGTTGCCATGGCCCTAATCCAGGAGACCATCCTGATGAGGTTGACGATGGCGATGAAAAGGACGGGGGAGCAACCAGGCTGATGTTGTTGTGGTGAGGGCCAATATTGTTGTTGGTGCTGGCATTAGTCCAGCAGTTGTTGCTGCTGGTAATGTTGTTGTTGTTGTTGTTGTTGTTGTTGTTGTTGTTGTTGTTGTTGTTGTTGTCGTTGTCGTTGTTGTTGATTTTGGTACTGAAACTGCTGGTTCTGTCGCGAAGTGGGTCCGAGGTAAGGAGGGAGCTCTACAGCAGATCCTGTGAAGATAGTGTCCTCCATGTCCTCGGTAGAAAGGAGTTCCAAGGCTCCTGATGCTGCGGTGTTGGATGCAGTGGGTTGGCTCGCCTGTGACTGAGTCAGGACGATGTTGGAGGTGATCGGATTTGAGGCGAGGTGCAGTGCCAGCTGAGTGGCGACAAAGTTGCGTGTACAGATCACATGCTGCCCTTGTTCCGGGCACCCAAACGGCATCGGCATGCTTTGCGTCTCGGTCTAGGTGTACTCCTCAGCTTGGACTTGAGCATTCGCTGGACTGGCTTGACGGAGTGGCAATGCTTCTTGACAAGTGAGGCGGTCTCGATAGCCTCCGCAAGGTCTCTCTCATAGGTCTCTCTCATAGGTCTCTCTCATCCTAGCATTTGTGCTTGTGCCCCGAAACATTAGCTGTAGGGCACAGTCTTTCTACGGCTGTTGGGGCTGTGGATGTGATACTGATGTTGATGGACGGCGATTGTGATGGAGACTAACAAACAAACAAAAGAAAAACTCCCTCTCCGTCAGTAGTCATGTCGGATGGAAGGACTGTGAAGTAACAATAGCTAAGTTAACATACATAGTGATGCCAGGGCTGCGGTGCTTGGGTTGGGGCCGTGTAATACGCAGGCTTAGTGATCAGCACAGAAAAGTGGGTGTGGATACACGACTGCACTGAGTTCGCTTGGCGTAAGGTTCACGGCCCATGCGTTCCGTATCGAAGGCGCTAGGCTGCGTCTCGGGCTGGTTGGGATGCTTGGAGAGAAGGCCAGGCCAGGCCAGGCCAGGCCAGGCCAGCGGTGGCATGATGAGTTCGAAGAACAGACCGCCAGCCGTCAGCAGAATACAACAGATGGATCTCTATGAATTTAAAAGTAAATATAACAATACCAGTGTTAAACCGGTGAGCAACAAGTTTCGAGATGCGCAGGGAGCTTATTTATAACATACCAACAATTCAGATGCTAGAACTGGGCGACGGTATACCTGGCACTCATAGTCGTTTAGGTCGTCCATGGGTCGGCCGTAGAACAAAGGGTGTCCGTCATGGGTGTAGTGGTGACTGTCGAAGCCGCTCATGTCTGCTGCAATAAAACGTCAAGAGTTGGAGCGTGGAATAGGTGAGCCTTGGAAGGAAAGCTGAAATGGTATTGGGAATAAAGATCAGTTTCTGGGTTATCGGAAATTGCATTGCCGAGAACCGTAGAGGTGTTATCGGGCCGTACTTTTGTGGACGGTAGAGTAGAATAGACAAGAAAGGTTGGAACGCTGAAGTAAAAAAAAAGTTGTCAAATAACCTCTCTCTCTCTCTCTCTCTCTCTCTCTCTCTGAGCAGAGCTAAGTCGATATTTCTCCCGTCAGGGAATTGATTGGTTGGTGGCACAAAACGGAAACTCTTCGGACATGTCCGAACATAAATCTCTGAAGACGAAATGATGAATCCGATGAAGTCATGGCTAGGCTGTATCATTGGCAATCGCGTGCGGACGAAATTGAGTGATATTTAAAAAAAAAACATATATTACTGGGGTCTTGAGTTAGGCTCTACGATTTCTCGACACCAGCATTCGATCTTGTGTCGATGGGTAATCGTGATGCTGGTGCGGAAGTTGTGGTTGGTGGCTTCTGCTGCAGTGGTTGCGGGCTACGACTCTCACTCCTTTCCACAGGCTCCGCCATCTCCACGCTTGTATCTGCTTGGGTGAGGGTATCGGCGTTATTTAGTTCCTCCAAGTTCGATCTTGTCGCTGCAGTGGCCACATGTAGCGCAGTTGAATGAGCCTCACGACTACTGTCCTCGTCATCGCCGTCATTCACTTGGTCTTGCGCAATCAGATTGAAAGAGTGATCATCGTGTGGGACGGCACTCGCTCCTGTAGGCAGCGGTTGGGATGCATGCTGTAAAGAATGCGACAAAGAACTGCCTGAAGATGATCCGGAGTTCACAACAAACGCTCCAGTCTCGACGCCAGTACTGCTTTCACCAGCCATGGATGACAGAGTTGTCAAATTTGCGGTCGAGGATGGGAAAGGTGAGTCATTGTCCACGCTCCTGTTCATGCTGGTGCTGCTGTAGCTTCGGCTGTACAGACTACTGGTTCCCGTTGCTGATGACCCAGACGGAGACCCTGCCCCGGAATTGCTGCGGCTGTTGTTGTTACGCGAAAATCCGTCAGGGCCATCGCTACTCTGACCAACTGTCTCCCTTAACGTCGAAGACTTGCTGCTGTGGTCGCCCCTTGCGATATCCAGATGACGGAGCCCCTGCTCTCCCTCTGTGAGTCCGTATCCGTCGTCTCCGCCGTCAACATTTCGATCTCCGTCATCTTCTTCATGCTGACTTGCTTCTTCTAAAGCCTCAGTCCCATGGCCACCATCGTCGTCCTCATCTTCGTCCTCTTCCTCAAGTCGGCTGCTGTTGTTGCTATCGAATCCACTGCCACTACCACTCTCACTCAGGCTAGAACCAGATTGAGGGTACCCAAAATGGTACCGTTCCTGTTGTTGCTTATTTTGCGCTTGGCCCATAATCAACTGCTGCTGCATTCTTTGGAGCGGAGTAAGCTCAGGCTCCGCAGTAGTAGTAGAAGCCAATGTCGCAGCTCCAGTGATCGACGGCCCGTAGTCTTGTCGGCGGTAAGAGTCTCTAATGCTAGATCCACCTGTCCCTGATCCGAACCCTCCATGGCGTTCACCGATTCGTCCCGCACTGGCGCGACGATGGCTCATCACCTTCCCTGTGCTGTCGCTGCCGCTACGGAGCAAGTATTTGGGCTGCTGATGATGAAGTGGAGGCTGTGAAGTATGTGGAGAGACACTTGACAGCCCTTGATCTCCATTCAGAAGACCCTCTGAAACGGGGGAATTTTGCTCGGAACGCTCGGGGATCTGGCGCAAGCTGCCTCCAGCACTGCTGTTGGGAGATCCGTAATTCGTGTGCATGCCCATGTCCTTTGGCGCCATTCGATGAGACGAGTTTGATTGTCCCTGCTGAGGAGTGATCACTGCCGCTAACTGAGCCATGTTCTTGGGGACATCTACTGTGCCCATGGTTGTAGCTCGAGGTCGATGCTGTTGATGGTGGGATGCAGGAAGAGCTGACAACGTCTGCACCGCAAGATTATTGTCTGCCTCGTGTGGTGAATCTGCAAAATGGGCTGTGAGTCCTGACCCTGGGCCTGCGATAGTTTCTCTTATACCAGAACCACTTTGATGCGAAGTTGACGATGGAGGCGTTGCCAAGGGTGATCCATTTATAGAAGAGCCACCTGTCGCAGAAGATCCGAGTGAGCTTCCACTAGCCGTTGCCGTGCCTTCCAGTGTAAAAAGCGGAGGTAACCCCAATCCATGGTGTCCTGGGAATTCTCCTTCGGCTGCATTCAAGGACGACGACGCGTTGACCTTGGAAGATGCTTGGCTCGAGGCTGTGAGTCCTTGACTTTGTCGGGATGACGCAGTCGTTGATGCTGCGACGGCTGTGGCAACTGCTGCTGAAGCTGCAACTGCGGCTGAGCCTGAATTAGGCTTCACGCCGGATAACATCGAGGTGGAAGAAGACGACGTCAATGAAGCGGATCTTGTCTTGGACGATCGACCAGGTAGAGTAGGCTCCAATCTGGAAGAGTTTTCGGCGGTCTGAGGTTTCTTGGGAATGGTTGGAGGGATAAAGTTGCCCAGGAACGGTTCCCCGGTGATGAATGGATGCAGCTTTGCTTGGTGAGGCGACCATCTTTCGATTGGATTTAAGTTGAGTAGTCCTTGCAAGAAGTTAATGAACGAAAGGCGGATCATGGTTTCTATACGAGAGAAGAAAAGGGAAGGTTATTTCCACTGTGTTAAACGTTCGTCGTTCAATGAATGAAAATATTGCTGCTGTTGCGCCTTACCTTTGTCCACTTCCTTTTGAGTCATGCCTTTTTTGATCATCGGGTAGCTGTTAACAATGTCAGGTAGAGTAGTGGCCTGAAAGTATCGCTTGCTAGGCTGCTCGACAACATTATGCTGTCTAGAGTAGGTCTCCATGGACTTGAGACGGTACTTCTTGGGCCCTGCTGTTGTAGTGCTAAAACTGTGTCCAATGGGCTCTTGCCTGACCTGCTCAAAGAATTCGTGAGCAGTCTTTCCTATCTCCAGCATGTATGTTGGAAGCATTCTAAGGAATGGAACGTTCACAACATAATCAGTAATCTTGAGCAGGCAGTACGTTTCAAGAAATAAAAACATCGCCGGCCTCCTTACCCAAGCATCTCCACGATTCTCGACAGCTGATTGTACTCTGAGCTTCCAGGGAAAAGTGGCAGGCCCAGGAATAACTCTGCCGCAATGCACCCAACGGACCAGATATCGATCGACGACGAGTATCTATGAACGAGATATCTAAAATAGTAAGAAAACACTGCACCCTTTTTTAGCCCTTTGCAATCAAGATAGAAGAGACTTACGGCAATCCCACAAGGACTTCGGGACTTCTGTAGAATCTGGATTGGATGTAGGTGTAGACCGTTTGCTGCTCATGGCATGCTGACCCAAAATCAATGACCTTGATAGTAGGTGTCTCTAGACTGAGTGATGTGGGAAGGGATTAGCCCATGCATTACACCAGAAGCATCTAAATGAAATAAACAAATCGTAGAACTTACTTCTTGAGCAAAACGTTTTCAGGCTTGAGATCGCAATGGATAATCCTAGCTTCATTCAAGACACAAAGAGCATCGAGCAGCTGGGCAGTAAACACTCGAACGAGACTCATGCTCAATCCTCGGAACTGGTTTTGCTTGATCAACTCGTACAGGTTCACGGAGAGTAGCTCAAAAACGAGGCACAAATGCCTCCGATGAATAAAAGTGTCCTGGAGTCGTAGGATATGGTGTCTGTCATCCACATCGTACCGCTCGTTCAACAGCTCGAGAACGGTCACCTCCATCATACTCTGGTTAAAGTACGCCGGTTTGTTCTTGATTACTTTCACTGCCACAATCGCATTGGTCTTCAGATTCTGGCACTTGACCACCTGCCCAAATGTTCCTTGGCCCAACACATCCAGAATCAGATATCTATTGTAATGAAATACGAAATGAGTGATCTCGTGCTCAAGTGTGATCGTTTGAGTTCAACAATAGATTATGGTGCGCAGTACATACCTTTGTCGCTCTTCGCTTCCCAGAATATCACTGACATAGAGAATGTAGTCGTAGTCCTCGTTGTCATATCCCTCATTGTGCATAGGCTTGGATGGCTTTGTCAAGACACGTCTTGGGTTATACGATGGCTCATACTTGAAGTCTCTGTTGCAGTGCGAATAGGTCGATGTCAACAACTCCGTCAAAGCTCGCAGCGGCTATAGGCAAGGGGTGATGTGTAATGCAAGAAAAAAACACCGTCGTGTGAATAAAACGAAAAGCTTCCTGGAAAATCTGTCACATGTGAGGAATGACCAGGCACGTACGCTGACACTGTGACCATAGCCATCGATTGACCGGTACTTTTGAGAACCCTTCTGAGGCCACATGTCGGCCTGATTGCGGACATAACGGAAGGGACCGCCTTTGGGCTGCTGCTGTTCCAATGTTAACGGTTGGATACTGCGACGATGCGTCCTTGGAGGCAGTTGTTGCTGGTGGCTTGATGGCGGAGATGAGTAATGTTGATAGGAGGATGAGGATGAGTGGCGCTGGTTTCTGTACTGGGATTGGGACTGTGCTTGCGCAAAAGCCATCGCCTGGGAAGATAGCTGTGGCATCATGGGTGAGCGAATGTATTTGGTGGTGGGTGGAGGCACCCCTCCATGCTGGTGCTGTATTGACTGCGACTGGTACTGGTGATGCTGATGATACTGTTGCTGTGGTTGATAAGACGATGTGGTCGACGAGGATGTCGAGGTTGACGACGGTGGAATGCGTGCCTGTCCTGATTGTTGAGCAGCCGCAGGGAATGGGAGTGAAGGGGGGGCAACCCCCGACGACGTTGACGATGCCGAAGAGGTATGGTCGCGATGTGATTGCGCATCTCCTCCTCTACTATTGGCTAGTGTAGTGGGATGGCCCTCCGAGGAAGGCTCCATAGTGTAGGCAGAATGCAGGGCCTGTCCACTGTGTCCGTGGGAGTGCAGTGCTGGAGGTGGGGGTAGTAGCGTTGCGTTGGGCGAGAGTTGGATCGACAGATGCCGCGACAATGTAGCGCCTGGGAGTTGTCCCTGATACTGGGCGTGGGAGTAGCCCTGCTGAAACATGCCTGAATAATGGCTATTGCGGTTGGCGTGGCCCTTAGTTGGCGGAGACATGGATTCGTGACCCAGGTAGCCCGATGGAGAACTGTTGGCTGAAACAGAGTGCGAATAGGTCGACGCCGTTGAAGAAGCCGTCGATGATGGTGACGACTGGTAATAAGACATGGCAGGCGGCACCAGTGATGATACTTGAGTGGTAGAAGGTTGTTTAGCCTGAGCCTGAGCCTGGGTCTGAGCCTGCCCGAGAGTCTGGGTCTGGGCTGGCCCATACAAATGACTTGAACCAGAGCCTTGTCGGAAACCTGGTGATGTCGAATTCGACAAAGACGCATTGGTTGTGGATGTGTTATGCTCCGAGACGCCTGTTGATTCCTTGAGTCCGGAGGGGCTAGCAGTCGCAGCGGTCCGTGGGGCCTGGGAACGAATGCTTGACCGTAGACTTGAACTCTTTTGTAACAGAACGGGCGAAACCGGGGACCTCGATGGCGACGAAGATGAAGGGGCGATCCCCAGTACACCTGTGGACATGTTGGTATAGCGTGCTGGCGAAAATGATCCAGATGCCCGTGGTGAGACTGAAGTGGGTACAGCTGAAACTACCGTGGCTCCTGAGATGTGCCCTTCAGTCATCGACACAGAATCCGAGGGTGCCGACAAGGACGACGGAGGCATCAGCTTAGACCCTGGTGGTGCCGAAGTCTCAAGTTTTGATGACCGCGTTGTTGCCTGATCTGTCAACGGTATCTCATCGACAGTGGCGCTGTCTATCACGCTTTGGTCGCTCATTGAACCTGAGTGCGTGTGGCGCTGGTGCTGGACTGAGGGCTGTGACTTTGGCGGGAACTGTTGGTGATGATAGTAGGAACTCGGGACTGAGTTGGTCTGAGGGGGTGGAATCAAAAATGACGAAGTGGATGGTGAGTTGAGCAGTTGTTGGTCTATAGCAGACATGGGTTGGAATGGACCACTGGAGACAACGATGTGATCAGCCCGCTTGCTTGTGTCCATAGGATTGAGGTTCTGATACGAAAGAAGTTCGTTGATGCCTGCGTTGCTGGTGTTGGTAATGGTGCTAGTGGCACTCATACCATGACCTTGTCCTTGACCCTGAACTTGACCATGTCCCTGGTGTCCTTGTCCCACAAGATGAGAATGATGGTCGTCGATTATGATTCCCACATGGCCTGTGTTCCGTGTCCCTGAGGCTGTTGACGTGCCCATGGCAATGGCGTTACCGCCTACCGAGTCCTGGCGCATGCCCTCCTGGAAGCTGGACAGGTTCTGCGGCTGCTGCACAGGCGCAGAGACATGGCGATAACGCGGAGTATGCTGTTGCTCTGGTTGCTGTGAAGGAGGCCCACCATGACCATGGTCCAGGTGTGGTCCTGTCGTGTTTCCCGTGTCCATGGGTAAGCTTGCCTTTCACGCGTCTGGCTATATTCTTGTGCCGTAGCTGATTTGCTCCAGGCGGTCGTACTTTGCTGTATCTGTGATTAATGGACAGCAAACAACGTAACAACGACAACATGCATTAGTCAACGGTCGAAAGTAGCGGGGGAAGGGAAGCCATAATTGATGCCTCTACTCTGGGCATAGTGTGTGGTAATTAATTACCTATTGCCCTCCTGTGAAATGATTTTTGTCACGGATGTATGAGTGGCACCTTTGTTCAAAATGTGGTACGAGGGGGTGTGAAGGAGTGGTCGTGAAATCAAAAGGCAGAAGGGAGGAAGGAAGGAAGGAAGGAAGGAAGGAAAGGAAAGGAAAGGAAATAAGTAAGTATGGATGGATGGATGGATCGATGGATGGATCGATGGTTAGGATAGAGTAGTCGAGTGGTGGAGTGGATGGCGATGGGCACGGAAGAGGAAGAGCAGAAAAGAGATGGAGAAACGCACAAAAAAGAAGCGTGTCGAGTCAGCGAGAATGGGGCAAAGCCAACAAAGACTCAAAGAAAAAGAAGCCCGACCCGCCCTGCGTTGCGTTGCCGCAGAGCTTTGCTGTACAGCTTTTGCTTTGGTGCTTGCTTTTCATGCAACGCACCAGAAACACCCAGTGTGTGTGGGGTGTGTGAGAAAAATGTACGTGGAAGATGCCGTCGGCCACAGAGGCACAGGAGAAACGGCTCATCTCATCTCATTCATTCCCGTCCACTCTTGCCTGCCTCTTTTTTTTCTCTTCCGCTCTACTTCCATCTCCGTAGGTGTGTCCATGGCAACAACGGATGCATGCATGTATGCTCAAGTACAAAAAACCTCGGCATATTTTCTGCGGTGAGTTGTTCGCCCCTACTTTTTTGGTGGTCGGCCCTGCTTCGCTTCGTGGAGTGAGGCCCCCTCAATGCCAATGTCGCCTCCTTTATCTGATACTCGTGCGCGCACGGGTAAAGAGGTGTGTGCATCTCGTTCGTCTTGGTCTCGATGCTCACCTTTAAGACTGGGGGTGTCGGGACGTGTCAAGTCAATGCATGACCCCTTTCTGTAAGATTGGGTCCCGCAACTAAATACACCACAAGTTGCCCATAGATTAATGTATTATCTGTCTTCCTTTTGAACACTTCCTTCTTCCACAATGCCATCGTATCATGACCAGTACAAGCAAGATCGATGTGTTGGTCCAAGCAAAAGCCAATGTCTTATCATCATCTATTGACGCCGAAGGCAAAAATGAGAGACTAGGAAATGCTATGTGATCCTTCGGAGCCACTGGGTGTGGAGGAAGAAAAAAAAGAGAGATCGCAAGGATACGCGTTCCCTGACGCGTATCCAAAAGATCGACTACATGCACCTCAGACATTCAATGTCTGAGGTGCAAAATGTGACAGCAGTGGGATTTGAACCCACGCCCTTTCGGACCAGATCCTGATTCTGGCGCCTTAGACCAACTCGGCCATACTGCCTTGTATTTGTGTTGAGCTCTCTCGAAATTTTTATTGTTAAACAATTGGTTCACAAATTACCCTTAATCGATGATGTGAAATTACAGCTTGAGAGACGGCAAACTACCGTTAATAAAGGCCGTTACAAGCGAGCTACAAATTGACCACTGCTTCTAAAGTGGCCGAACGGACACTCATGCTGGTGGGGTTATGGACTGTAATACTTGCTGGCCGCACCTGCGGTTAGCACTTGCAGCATCACCTGTGTCGGAAGGTGTCGAGTGGTTTAGCCTCTGGCCGGACGACAGTGTTCTTGCCTCATGGACTACCGTTAATAAAAAAAGACGAGCTACTTAATACTAATGCGTCTACAGAAAAAGAAGAAAAAAGTTTAAGCACGATTGCAAGCAAAGAGAAATGCGAGTTGGTGCACGCATTGTGAGTAAATCACTGCGTTGCCCTACAAAATCTTGGGCGGCGGTCGTGCGTTGGCAAAGTCTCGAGAGGTATATCATGCTGTTGTTTAATTATTAATTTGAAATGCAAATATGATTGTGTATCTATGCTGATGTGATGAATAGTGCTGGATATAGTAGTGTGGACAGTGCTAGGGAAGGACGCTCGGGGAAACGTGTCACATCGGCCTCTTACTCCAACGCGTGGTACCAGTCACCCTTGATAACCTTGTGCGTGCGATCATCTACACGGAACCACAGGTAGTCGTGGTATCCACGCCACTTGAAGACCATGTACTTGTACATGTTGATCGTCATCTCGGGCTCCGTGCCCTTGAGCTCCTGCAGTACCTGCGCAGGAATCTTGTCTGAGTGACCAAATTGAGGGAAGGAAAAAAATCGATCACTTTTGCAGAACGAGTGAGGGTGCAGATCTTGGTTTTATTGAATAAGTAATGCAATACAGGCACCTATGGTTTTACCTCTAGTTCGGGTGGAAAGAAAGAGAGAGAGCAATAACAGGCAGGAAACGAGGTTATGGGAGTATCGAGAGACAACATAAAAACGAACACGATCTATCCCCTCACGCTCTATGTCTGCGTCTTCGGGTAGTCCTTGATTATGTTCATAATAGGCTTGATGACATCCAGGACGGCCTTGAGCAGAGCGGGCATAAGGGCGCCTGCAACCCCGACTCTCGAGTCGACGATGAACTTCAACAGATCAGTAAGGCCCTTGTCGTTGCCTGCGATCAAACCGTCAGAGATCTTGTCGATGGTCGGTTGCAACAACATCAATGCGATGGCCGAAGCTAAAATTGAAATGGAAAAATGAAGTAGTGGAGGTATTAGCAAAAAAATATGCAAACAAGGACACTGACAGAAAAGAGAGTAAAAATGCGTTTGAGTTGCATCGTTTATTTATGCGGGAATTTGTACGTTAGGTACGCTCTCACAATGGGCATGCCGATCTTGATAGCATATCCCGACAGGGTCTCCAGTCCAGTGCAGCTGACTTTCGCTCCAGTGCAGGCAACCAGATCCTGGGAAGCTTTCGTGGGCTGGCTGATGAAATCGTACAAGACCTGGAACACAGGGTCAGCGACGTCAAGCGCCGAACCAAGAGATTTCTGGAGACCCTTGATAACATCCACAATCTGCGGAAGCGTGTTTGCCAGAAGTGCAGCCGTCGATCCAGCACTGTCTACGCTGTTGTCAAAGTAGGCCGTGAGATTGGTGCCGATCGAGATCTTGAGAAGCTTCGAGGCCTCAGGTCCGAGAGGGAAATTCTCAGTAGCGTCAAGGAAGCTACAGAGTGTATCTATGATAGGCTTGATCAGAGGGAAGCATTGGTGTGTCGACAGCATTGGCCGCAAAATTGTATCCAAAGAGTTGATTTCCGCAAAATGGTGCCAATACTCACGTAGAGGCCGATCCAAGGATGTCCAGGTCCTCTCGGGTGGCGATGGCGGCGGCCTCCTCTAAGTCGGTGGTGAGGGTGGATGCCGTGCTGATGACCTCCCTTGCGGTGGCGGTGATGCCTGTGATGCTTGGCCAATGAGATTTCGGCGTGCGACTCATCGTTATTCAAGCCGGCGCCTAGCACTTTGTCATCTTCCTCGCCGTCGTCCTCGTATAAATTGTCAAGCTCAGAATCCGTGTCAAGCTCAAAACCATCAGGCAGCCCGTTGACTGGAGACGCAGGGTTCTGTGGAGGTTTTTTACAGCGGGGCTCGTCCATGTTAACGAAGATCGGCAGTGCAAGCGTTCGGAGGATTATTACACTGGCAGTCAAGCCAGCCCCGAATACAATTACGGGCCGCTTGCAGAGGTAGTTGGTGTCGATGATGACACGATGGCAGACAAGGTTGACCTCTTCATCTACGTTCAAGAACAAAGAGATTACATGGACAAGACAAAGAGTCACTGGCTGGATGCCATGTTAAAGTGTAAGATCGATCCTGGTGCTACTTATGGCTCGTGAACTTGTCGCTGTTCTCTGCAACAAAGTCGACATCGACGGAAGTCTCCAACATTTCCAGAGGATGCTGATTGACCTCGCGATTCTCAGCACCCTCAGCGTTATGAACGATACCAATGCAAGTGGCGATGGCAAGCACCGTTGCCGCGGTGAGGGTTGGAAGCCTCATGGGAGGGTAGATGTTTGTATGGGCGAGGTTGTCGGGGCGTGGTTCGTATTTCCGGATCAAGTGTGCTTGAGCTAAGCAGAGTGCAGAAACTTAGAGCTCAAACTCTCGGTCGGATAGAGAAAAAAGAAAGAGAAGCAGGCTTCTTTGTTCTTTTCAAACAAGGAGTCTTTTGTGTAGAGACTGTAAAAGACTTTTCTCCAGGGGTATGATCCTCTACTCGCGCGAAAAGAGGCCGATAGTAAAAGAGATAAGAATGGATCAAGGACAATCAAGGATACAGGGTGAGGATGCCTATGCTTACAAATGGACTAGTGCATGTCGAAAAATGAAACAGTGGTCGAGCCTTGTTTCCGCCGCTTTTGGAATTGCAACAAGGCTGCATGGAAGTTACTCGACGAACGTCGAGATAGCGATTGTCCAGGCCGTGAGCCAGAACAAGGTGTCGTCTGCCCCCTTTACACTCACACAGCAAAAAAGTAACGGCCTTGGCCCTAATTGACCGCAACAAGAGGAGGCAGTGGACACTCGAGTTTGTTGGCGGTCACAGCCTGAAAAAGAAGTAAAGCGTGACCCATGCGTGCAGTATCTTTGGATGCTGTTATTGTCTATGTACAAAAATACAAGGGGCATGATCACCATGTGCTTTTTGTTATGCCCTAAGCTTCTCTCGGGCAATACTCTCCGTCCAGCTCCACATCGGCGTGTTCCCACAGATTGTCGGAGACTGGCCGAAACTGAGGAAAAGGACTCGGAGCAACAATAGTTTCCATAGATACATACTAACGCCACGTCGTAGACCATTGGCTGCTCCCGTGACCCTCTTCGCTTAGTTTCAGGGGCCATCAAGTGAAGTGAGCCGAATTCACCTTTATTTTTCTCATTCATCATTTGCCATCTCTCCTTCGTCCAAATACATTCACCGACCCACTCTCCGTTGACGCACAAACCAGACATTGAACCACAAATGCTCTTCAAAGGTTCGTCTTTCCTCATCGCCATTGTTCTTGCCGTGGTCACATTCGTCTCTCGGGCTGATGCCGCCCCTTCCACCTCTGCGAGTCGACTCACAAGGAGACTGAGCTGCCCGCCACAGGTGTGCCCAACTCCCGATGAGCTGGATTGCGGCAAGCTGAGGTGCACCAACCCTCATGTGGTCTATGATCCCAAAGCTTGCTGTCCATACTACTGCGCCTGTGGACACTTTTTGAAGGCACGATCGCGCCTTATCTCTCAATAAACAAATTTTGCTTTTGTTTTCATATATGTCTCTTATCGTCAAGACATCCGTAACCTTGCCCACCAATTGCAGAAACAAACCTGCTTGATATGGTCCTGCTTGCTCTTGCCATCCTCTCAATATCTATAGAGAAAATCAAGTGCTGTGGAATGTCATTCTTTTGCTAGGTTCTCGGAGATTAATAGCTACATATGAAGGTGTGTTTGTTCCTTAGAGCCAATTTGGACCAACGTGCGTTTTTGCTACCTACATCAGCATGGACCAATCGCTCGGTCAGAGAAATAACACCGTCGAGCACGATTTTTGAAGAACCAACGACTCGATCCTCTCGTTCACTTTCTCTCGCTCTGCGATGCCCTACAAGAACATGGGCGAAGTCGTGTCTCACCCTCTCGTGCTGTGCTCTCTCTTTATTCGCCCTATCCCCAATTATTCTGCGTGCTCACTCGCCTCGGTATCTGGACACCAAACCCCTATCCAAGGAGATTTCAAAACAGTCAGCCTTTTCCGCACACCAGCTCGCATCCAGCGGCCTGGCGGGCATCTGGAAGTCTCACACAAAGGACTGTCCACGAGGAGGAAAGCGTTGATCGGGTTATGATCAACCTCAAGCGAGAGTTCGAGCTGGAGCGCGAAACAGAGCCGTACTCCCAAAATAACTGCAGGATCTATGTGATACGCTACTGGGCCCCGGCACAAGGAGGAACCTCCGCACTTTCGAAAGACGCTCCTCGCCCGGTACGGACCTTGCATCCAAACGATCCCCGACATCTGCAGTCTCCCGGAGGCTTTAAGAACCCAGTATCCTCAGGCATATTGCAGAGACAGGGAAGATGGTTGTCAGTCCCTACCTCACCGAATATGCTCTTCTTCGCCACCTTCTTGCCCCCTGCACCAACTTTCGGTTTCCTAAAATGCAACTATCCCATATCTATCTCGGAGCCCCTCGGCTTCTGGATCTGATCATCGAGTTCTTCATTCCTGTCACCACCCACCTCGTGATCGTCTACGAATTCCCACCGGCCGCCACGCATCTCCAACTTCCTGTGACGACTTCAGTCTTGAAGCGGATTCTGCCCAATGCCACAACGCTGATAATCGAGATTGACCACCTGATCTTGGATGAACCTCATACCGACAGCAACGAGACTGACGCATGTAAGTTCGAACCGAGCATCCAGGACCCTATATCCATAAATGTGGTAAAAATGTAAAATCGATCAAGCTCTGGGACTGGTTGTGGAGGTGGTGCGAAAAAGTGGAATCGCTATCGGCGCGTGATCTTCCTCTCCCTGTTCTTCAGAGCCTTGCCAAGGGTATCACCACTCACATGCCCAATATCGAGAATCACTTCCTTGGAGAGCAGACGCACAGGAGCCGCATCCATCTGCAAGATTCAGAATTGGAACTTTTACTCTCAGCCCACACTAAGACCTACAAGAAGATACTGTGCAGCATGACTGCAAACCCGGGTCCTCTCTTTGTGAAGGCGATGAAGAGACATTATCCAACACTGGAGGAGTTTTGCGTCGCGAAATTAGGGGGCAACGATAGTTATCTGATGGATATTTTGATCAACTCGCCCAAGCTCCGCACATTGATGTGGCTCCGGGAAGGAGACTACCCGGTGATCACCTTCCCCAAGATCAGTGCTAAGTCTTTTGCAGATTGAAACTCAGCAACTCAGAACTAACGACCCCGGGCGTGCGCGTCCACATTGACTACACTGAATGTCAAGACCACAGGGATGTCCACAAACGCAGGTGATCGCAAGACTCAATATAGGCTTATGTATGGCCGTCTCGCACGGCTGCAGGCGCTCGAGGTCCTGACTCTTGAGCATTATGTTCGGACGGTGGACGAGCGCCGAAACATCATGTGCACCGCGCATCCGCAAAAAGACTATCTGGCCACGAGCCTCGACAGCGGATTGGAAAAGCTCAAGTCGCTAGCAAACCTGAGCACATTGAGCGTGTTCTGGACGTGCCACCTGAGATTGCTGTCGGGGACGTTTAATGGATGATCAAGAAATGGCCAAAGCTCAAAAATTTGCAGGGGACTGAGTGGCCAACCTCACCAGTTTGTTAATAGATACAATCCTCACTTGGATACTTTGGTGGAATAACGAATTGGAATTTATCCTGGACGAAGTCGCGTCTCTCCGTTCATGTCTTCTCCAAGTTGTCTCTCTAACTGCGTTCAACAAAAGATGCTTAGCTGTCCAGTGTAATGCCACTGCACTACCAGGACCTTTCTTTGCCAAGGCGTTGAGGAAACACTACCCAACTCTGCAAGAGTTTTGAGTGGCAGCATCAGCGGGGGCGACGACAGTTACTTGGTAAACACTCTGATCCACTCGCCCAAACTCCGCACCTATATTTCAATCCAGGATGGTGACCACCCAGTCGTTGAATTTCCCAAAAGCAACGCCAAAAGATTTATTAATTAGGATTCACAGACGCAGAACATTGCCGACCCTGGGTGTACGAACCGACACCGACATTGGTGGCACTAAGTGTCAAAATTACAGGGATCCCAATAAAAGCAGGCACGGATCGCAAAAGCCAGCATAGACTCGTGTACGATCGCCTCGGCGGATGCCGAGCTCCGGGCTTCTGGCATTGCGCCCATTGTCCGCATTGTGGACGAGCGTCGAAGCATCACGAGTGCCGGGGTTCTTCAGAAGGACCGTCTGGCCATGGCACTCGATAGTGGACTGGAGAATGTCTTTAGCATGCGGCACGAGATCAATGTCAAGGATTTCAAGTAGATGAGCAAGAACTGGCCGAAACTCAAGATGTTACAGGATCCCAAGACAAGCAGCGATGCGTATAAGTATGTCCGGAAAACTTAAACCTTACATGGTTACTCTGGAAAATAATTTTCGAAACAAAGTACAGAACAAATTCAGACGTATTGTATTGTTTGCCCGATCCATATTGATCTAAGTTCACGAGTCTGCAAAAACGATCGACGACACAAGCAGCCGTGATGTTCTTCCAGTTCCTCCGCCAGATGGGAGCGCAGGAGATGGAGCTGTTCCCGGATGGAACGGTATGCCACTGGAAGTACTGTTAGTATTGTTTGTGGCAGGGCTCGACAGGTTAATGGAGGAGGTGAAGGCGGACGAGATCCTGCGGTTTGTCGATCCCGTAGTGGTGGACGGAGTAGTAGCGTTGGTTGTTGACCGATTGCTAAGCCCGTCGAGGACGGTGGATGACTGCTTTGCTCGGGATGGGATGGGTCCTTTGATATTGTGAAAGCTGTCGTTGTGATCCAAGGTAGCATTGTCGGCAGAGAGAGAGTGGGAGCTGGGTATAGTCTGGCTGGACGAGGTATTGGTATGATGTTGCTGACTCGGGGGAGAAGAAAACGGATCGAAAGAAAGTTTGGATGGCGAGGATCGTGAGGACGACGAGTAGTTGCTGGTCGAGGGGTAGGGTTGATCGTCGACCATGATGGGTTCGCCACAGTCCTGAAGCATGTATCCTTCAAAGATGGCAAACTGGTTGGGTTGAGGCAGATGGCGGTCGAGGCCAAAGTGCTTGCTCAGGAACTGGTACAGTTTTGGGCTCGGTCTGTCGTATGCGATTTGATTCGGCTCAACATCCTCCACCTGTAGACAATCATAAAAAGACAGGACAAAATAGAACCACATTAGCAAAAATTTCATTTGCTGAACGTAATTTGAGCCAAGGGGCTGGTTGGTCAGTCGCAGTGGGGTTTGTATCGATGAGAGTACCTTGAGCATATAGTCAAACAACAGCTTGCCGTAGCCCCGTCGCTGACAAGAGTCATCCACATAAAAGTCCAGTACACAGCACGCCACCTGTTCATGCATCGCTCCCGACTTGTCCTGCAAAAAAAAAAAATCAGTTTCGTAGAGACTATAAAAAATACCATGGATAAACAAATCGCTTACCACAATGAAAAGCTTCTTCTCGCCAATCTTGAGCATGCCAGCGACGTAGACACCCTTTTCTTCACTTCGACTCCTGGTCTGGATCATGGGTGTATGTTCCTGCACGACATCCTGGTCATCCTCCTTGGATTCCTGGGAGATTGAAGGACCATTTCGATACAAGAGACTCTTCATGATGGCCTCCTTCATCAAGGGCGATCCGATCTGTAGTTGATCCAGCCATTGGTCCTCACCACTGTCGAATCCTGTCCTCAGGATGTAGACCCGCTGTGTGGGGTTCTTGGCAAGACGCTGTCGCTGCGTGATCGAAGTTGGCAGCTCCTGTGCCTGAAGATGTGGCAAGAGGATAAAACGAGACGCAGGTTAATAGCCAAGTCTAATCACACGGATCCAAGATAACGCCAAAAAATCTGGTAACACCATTAACTATCTACCTTGGCTGAGGCTTCGCCTAGCGCATCGACGATAGCACCCAGTCGTTCATGTTCGGAGAGGGCCTCTGGTGACGGTGTGGAAGCAGAGGTAGCTGTGGAGGATATGCCGATGGAGACGGTTGATACGTAGGCGTTCTGGACAGACTGAGCCTTACTGTCCTCAAGGGCGGCAAAGGTTGATGCGGGGACAAGGGTGATGGGCAGTGGCAACAGAGGAATCAATGGGAACTCAAAGTCCATTGGATTGAGTTTGGTGTGCACAAAAAGAAAACGAGATGGTTTGAACGAAGCTAATATTACGATTCCCAGTGTGCCACAGAAGGGAAGAGTGGAAAAACAAAGAGGAGACAGAGAGAGAGAGAGACAGAAAGAGATACGTATATGAATTATTGCCGAGAGTACGCCTGGTGGGTGCCGCTTTCGATAATTCGCCGATGGGGCTGTGGATGCATGAACGATTCGATGGCTTGATTTTGATGGGGAAGGAATGGGTGGTGGAAATGGAGATGAGGAGGAAATGAATGGTGGGATTGGAGGACGAGCAGGAAAAAGATGCGCGTGTCACACGAAAAAAGGGAAAAAGAATGTGACTTGGATATTTCTCCGCAAAGGAACGCGCGCTGAGTGTATTTCATGCGATGCACGCTTCTACTCTTCCGCACGTGTTGCGTTCTTCTCGCCGATAACTTGTTCTACCGACTCCTCTTCTACTACGACAGCATCCATATTCTCTTCGCTTGTGGCCTCCTGCCGTGTCGTGGGAATGGTGGCAGCTGTCTCCGATGCGCGCATCTCTTTGTCTCGAGCAAACGTGTAGATCGTGCTGCCACTGAGGATCAGCACAATCCCAGCAAGGCGGCCTCCCGTGATCAGCTCATGAAACGCAAAAAAGCCCAGGAGTGTCTGCAATCTATGTGCGAGGTTGAAAAAAGAAATGAAAAGATGTGCTCAGCTTAACAGTTGTTTGAAAACGGCGAAAAAGGTCAGACTCATACTTACACGCCACGAGCAGCTCCCGAGACCATATGGGTCGTCGGCGACGTGTGTGAAATCTGTAGAAAACCAGCGACATTGACCAGAAACCCAAAGACGCCCGTCACAGCCACACCGATCAGGAGCTGGTTGAAGACGTTCAGTTCATCCCCTTCTCGCAGCTTCCTTGACACAAAAGGCACCTCTCCGCTCAGGAGCACGATCGGGGCCATTGCGACCAAAGAGAGGACATTGTTGTAGTATACAAGACCAATTGACGATCCGTTTACGTATTCCAGGGACTTTTTGATTACAATGGCGTGCAGAGAGGTTGTAATGGATGATCCGATCCCAAAGAGGACACCTAGTTTGGACACATTGATATCCGCGGTGATTCCCGTCATGAATCCAGCAAACACGATCGTACATGCTACTAGGACAAACATGGATGACCGCTGGCGCAAGAAAAAGAACGTAAAGGCCACTGTGAATGGTAAAACCAGTCCCCGTGCAATCTATGTGGTGTATCCTCGTCAGTTTTTCACAAAATGACATTCCTATCAAACTCGACACTTGCTTTACTCCTGTACCTGGTAAAAGGAAGTGTCTACGTAGACAAGACAGAGCATATTGATACCCAGACCTAGAACATTGATAGCAACCATGGGTATAAGTGCTTTGACTACATCCAACTGGATCTTGGGCATCTTGAGTAGGCCTAGAATATCTGTCAATTGGAGCAGAACCGCGGCAATCAGCAGTTGGCTCCAGAGTAATAGCCAAGGGACCGACATGGTGTTGAGCGCCCACTTTTTATTCCAATAATACTATTGAGTCAGTCATTCGCCAGCACTTTGTTCGTTCTGCTGGCATGGCGACATGACGGAGCTAACCTTGTTGACGTTGACCATAATGAGAGCCGTCGTAATATAGAACCCAATAGAACATAGGATCGCTTGGCGTTCACTGAGGCCAAGGTTGTTTGTGCTGGAAGTCATAGTGGCGCCAAATGTGTATGAACAGAAGAAAGCTGTGGAAGAGTAGCTAAAGAAAGGGAAACATTGAAGAATATGAAGTCGGTAACAAGTCATGTTAAAGCAACTTTCATTGTCGGTGGGGGGGGGGGGTTTTTTTTTTGGCTCAATGTGGAACGCGAAAGATGTGAATACCCCTATTTTTGTCAGTAATCGTTCTCGCAAGGGCAATGTGGTCAAGACCGTACACTTGTACTACATTAAAAGCCGTAATTCCCACGACATCCAAAGCAAGGTTCTTACACGCGTGGAGCTGGTCCCACAGCCTCAACATGGAACCCCAATCGTTATTTCCTATTACTATTGTCGGGATTTAACACTCCATTTGCATAGACTTTATCTATCCCCAAAAAAAACACCTTCAGGGGTTGTAGCTCAGTGGTAGAACCCGAGACCCAGGCCCAGCTCCTGCGGCGCGTTGCACTGGCAGAAAGCGCTTCGTCAGAGCCGCTCGCAAATGGCATTTAGCTCAGTCCATCTCCTTTCTTTTTTGTGTTTGTATCGATCCTATTTAATACCCGTTTATTCGAATGGCTTTATTTGGCTCCTTTGGACCCTAGACCGTTCCCTATTTCGCTCTTCTGACTTTGCCACTCACACTCAGGCCAGTTGTTAGTCGATAACAAGAATCTTATAGAACCATGGACGTGGGGGTCGCACGATAGACCCAGGCCAAGAATAAAGCAACTGTGTTACACGCTAAAGTGTGGAGGACTCCCAATAAGGAAGCTGCCGGCTAGAGCAACGCGTCGAGCGTAACAGAAAGAAGGAAGAAGAGGAGAGGAGGGGAGGGGGGGGGGGGACAAACAACAACAACTAACAACTAAACCGGACTAGTTGTCGGTAACTTCCAGGGTTGGGAAAGTCACGTAGAAAAAAAAAAAAAGGAAATGTTTTAAGGGGTCACTGATAGAAAGGAGGTGTAGATCAATTACCTTAACATGAATAATTATATTCATCAATTTCATATTAGTGTAGGGGTTGTAGCTCAGTGGTAGAGCGTTCGCTTTGCATGCGAAAGGCCCTGGTTTCAATCACCAGCTGCTCCACATTTACTTTTTAAATTCCTTTTTTGCTAAAAGGGATAATATACTTGACAACCTAGGTTGTTCGTTTTTTTGGCCCTCCAGGCATGCGGTCGCGCCAGCAAACCATAACGTTGCAATACTTACTTTAAACTAAACTATCGCCCGTAAGGAACCTTTGACAACATCCCCAAGTTGTTCGTTTTTATTTGGCAGCCCTCTCAATTTCCATGCCAAGTTCATGTAACACACTTTTTTCTTGGAGTCAAAACCGTGCAGAGGAAGGGTAAACCTCTTTAGAGCGACTCACACTCCTTCGCTCTCGCCTTGTAGCATTACTTGTGTAGCCTGAGAAGTAGTCATTGAAGCGCTGTTGTCGAAAATGTCGCCTTTTTGCTATTTAGAAGCCGTGATGATGTTGGTAAGGGACACAAACTCCGCGAATTGAAACAGCAAGAAGCTGGCAAGAAGATTAGCGTAAAAAAATTGATTGTGTATCATAAAAACAAGACGCTATGGTTATTATAAGGCAAAGCAGTGTTACACGGACGGACTTGACACGGAAATTGAGAGGGTTGTCAAAATAAAAACGAACCTAGGTTGCCAAGCATCCGTATGCACCCCCCCCCCCCCCCTGCAGAGAAATTATAATAAACCCTCTGGTCTCCGGTTCTCCAAGCTTAGTCTCCTGTACTCTACGCTTATCATCACCCCCTTGTTTTGTTCATCATTATAGAAGGACTACAGAGAAATAGACAAACACGTCATTCTCATATTGGAAGAAAGGATCGTTTCATGCACCATATCATTTGGACAACTCTTGAAGTGGGAATATCAAGCCTAGAATACAGCGGGATGAGAATCCGTTAATGGGTGGCCAGACGCGTTCTTTGTACTCAGCAATACAAACTTGATCTCGTTCTTTTGTTTCTTTTCTCAATTTTGGTCAGTCTCCGACAATCTGTGGGAACATGCCGAGGTCGCGATGCATCAGAGCATAGTCCATCAAAAACGTTGATACTTGAATAAAGGTACTTTTGCCTGGGTTTCCTTCTTTCCCTTCTTTCGAGAACATGTTCCTCGGGTGGTGCGTGCATTTACACCTTCCTACCATGAAAACGATTGGTTGTTTATTGACAACCACGTTCATGCTTTCATGGGAAACAGAGACCAATCTTTTTTTTTTTTCAAACGGCGAAAGGAAGGAGTCTTTCAAAGTGCATGCATGTCATCAAACGGATGTCGTTCTGTGACAAGAGGCGCCCCAGGCCGAGAGTGAGTGTACTTCCCACGCTAGGGCACAACAGCAATGCAGGAAAACGATACCGTTTCCTCAAAATAGAAGTTGGCCCAGGCACTGTGATCCGTTCATTTCCCATGGCCGAGTTGAGAATGTGTGGCCCAGGCGTCTTCCATTGTACGTTTCCTGTTCTCCTTCCATCACAGTAGAGTGGGCCGAGGACGATGAGAATACCCATTGGTAATCCAGTAGAAGCACCGTCCATGCTTCAGAGCAAAAGAATATATCGACTCCACCTTCCTTCACCTTTGAAGGTATAAAAAGCAAGGTGCATCCACCACATCCCAACAACAACACACATCCTCCTCTTCTCTTCTCCACACACACAAATACACACACACACACAATCACATACTAGCTCCTCCCACTCGACACTCTCCAGTCCAAGAAACTACGCACACATACACAAGATGCTCTTCCGTCCAGCCATTCTTCTCGTCACCATCACCATGGTCTTGCTCGGCCTCATGTCCACTGTCCTCGCTGCTCCAGTCCCACCCGTCGATGACGTTCAGGTTCTCGGCAAAACCTTCCAAGTCCTCCGCGCGGTCAAGGGCCATTATGATGGCGGGGAGTTCAACGAGGACATTGACGCCTTCAACGGCAAGAAGCACCAGACCATGCAGGTGAGGAAATCGCTTTCCTAATGACCAAGCTGTAATATGCCATCCACTCGCATAGACTCACCATGTCTCTTCTTTGCTCATCTTTTCCTAGAAACTCGCCAAAACATTCAACAGGGCTGGAGTGCTCGAGACGGCCATTGAGGCGACCATGGGCCGCTCAGACAAGATTCCTGCGCAGGTACTGCAGGAGCTCAAGGGCACGGAGCCCGAGATGACGATCAACATGTACAAGTACATGGTCTTCAAGTGGCGTGGATACCACGACTACCTGTGGTTCCGTGTAGATGATCGCACGCACAAGGTTATCAAGGGTGACTGGTACCACGCGTTGGAGTAAGAGGCCGATGTGACACGTTTCCCCGAGCGTCCTTCCCTAGCACTGTCCACACTACTATATCCAGCACTATTCATCACATCAGCATAGATACACAATCATATTTGCATTTCAAATTAATAATTAAACAACAGCATGATATATACCTCTCGAGACTTATAAGGCCACATCACATCACCCACTTGCCGTGGCGCTCGATCCATTTGTACTCTATAGTGTTTCCCGTCACACTATTCTTCAGGGTCGATATGATCCCGTCACAAATCTCGGCCAAGCCTTATTGCTTACGCTCGCGAAGGTCGATGTGGAGGCAGTAATTGCCAGTTAGACGTGATTTTCATTACCTTTTACACGTCAGGCCTGGTATCAACTCTTTCTGCAGAGGGCCCAATGCTAACAGAGGGCTTGTTTGCGGAGGCAATTCCTAGCACAGTCAACACACGAGAGCAAAAAAGCAAGGTAATTGACCTTCGTGGGTGTTTTGAAACGAATGAGGAGGGAAGGAGGGACGGGCAGGGGTGACAGGAAGAAAAAGTGCAGTGATTATTCCACAACAGCTATGCGAGTGGACATACCGTGGCCCACTGAAGTAGACTCGCATGGCATTGTGCGGAACAGGCGCCAATTTCGGAGACATGTTTTTGGCGAGGCAGTGAGAGTCAGGGGGATATGAGACGGCAGGTTAGAGAAAAGGAAGCGGTTTGATCATGGCTCTGTTGGAGAATATCACACATTGGATGCCGTGGGTGGCAGGGTGGCTCTTTTTTTGTAGGATTACATGCATGCAGACAAAGACGAATCCTTTCATTCATTTTGACTTTCATTGATGACCCACCACATTGGCATCATACTCTCATTCTCACCCACTCACGCACTTCGCACATACTCCCTTCCACATTCATAAGTGCATACAATCCATAGCCATCATAACACTCTAAAGTCCCCCTTGCAATTGGGCCAATGCCAGTTCAACGACTCCTTGCATTTGCCATTGCTATGTCTCGCTGAATTCAAGCTTGCTTTGTCGTTGCTTTTTTTATTGTCTTTTTCCTTCCTTATCTCTCGTTTTTACTTCCTTGTCCTCACGGCCTCCCTCTTTCGCATTTCCATCTTATCAGACACCTCTCCTACACTCTCACTCTCGTTCGTTCTGGTCTCCTCCCCAAAAACCACTCCCCACATATCACCACAGACATCCTATTCAGTTTTACCACACTGCCATCAGGCATGAAAGAGGAGCTCATGTTGACACGCCGTCAAAAGACGCTGTCCAACATATCCAACTTTATGCCACTTCACATCGTGCTCAACGAGCCTGTGGGCGTCAAGTTCTCAATCACGGTGCCCAAGTTCTTCACCGTTGAGCAGCTGGCACGTCAGATCGAGGCCGAGTACGCGTACCTGGTCGAGCGCGAGATTGGCCACTCCCGCTTCCCCGTGATCGAGTGCGGCGCCCTGTTCGACCACCTCGAACCCGAACCAAAACCCGAACCCGACAGCAAGAATAGACGAGCCCGACAAAGAGCTCGCAATAACAAGAGCATCTTGTCCATGCCTCCATCCCAGCCTCAGTCCCAGACTCAGACTCAGTCGCCTCGGCCACAGTCACCACGGTGCCAAGGACCATCGACAACCCCATCTGACAAGAACCCAGATGTCGACGAGAGCTACGACAGCAACGATAGTATCGTCTGCAATGACAGCAACAACATCGACAACATCAACAACATCGACAACATCAACAACATCGACAACATCGACAGCATCGACAACATCGACAGCATCGACAGCATCGACAACATCGACAGCATCGACAACATCGACAGCATCGACAACGTCAACGACATCGACAGCATCGACAACGTCAACAACATCGACAGCATCGACAACGTCAACAACATCGACAGCATCGACAACATCGACAACATCAAAGACAACGAACACAACTCTGACGACAGTGATTCAGAACAGGACACGTTCCCGGACGAGTGGGACGAGCAAGAGTCCAGAGGGGTCCAGCTCCGCTTTTCAGACATTGTTTCTGACGTCCTCGACCGCGACAGCACCGTCCACGTTGTGAACATTGACCAGGGTATGTGTATTTGCATGTGGCATGGCCGACACTCCAGTTGTGGATGAAAGCTGGTCGCGACGCTATGGTCCTTTCCTTGTTCCCTTGTTCCCTTGTTCGTCTTATTCTCCTTTTTCTTTTTCCTTCCTCCTTCTCTTGGAGACTGTTGTTCTGTGGGGAGGGGGGCAGGGGGGATCTCGCTCCTGCTATTTGGAGGCCTCAAAAGTCCAAAAGTGATGATCATCGGCCGGGATCAGGAATGAAAATTAAACTTACTGCTATTTTCGTTCCATCCCAGTGCCCAGTTGCGAGTACACTCCAGTATTGCAAGCAAACAAAAAAAAAAAAAAAAAAAAAAACGCAAACAATCGAAAAAAAAGACGCGTTTTGTTTCCGATGCCCATTCTACACATTCACACCACACATTCTGGGGTTTATTATCACTGCAGAAAGAAAGAAAGAAAGAAAGAAAGAAAAAAAAGAGAAGCAAGCCTTGGGATGATCACTCATTGTGTTCAACGTGAAGGGCAAGGAGAGACGCGTTTTTGGATCTTCTTTTCTCTCGTTTCTCGTCTCTCTTTCCTCGTCTCTCTTTCCTAGTCTCTCTGTTCGTTCTCTTCTCCTCGTTCTTTGGGGTTGTGTCTTCCCCTGCTTCTCTCTCCTCGAATTTCTTTTATTATCGAGTGTCGGGTGTGTCCCAATCCGCATAGCTGCATTTTGTAATTTTGTAGGGGGGCTGTTCTTTTGGTTAGTAGTTGTAGTTGTAGTTGTCCTTATCCTTGACCTTGTCCTTGTCCTTGTCCGTGTATTGTTTGTTGTTGATGTTATTGTCGGGAAGACTAAGCAGAGGACGTGGTGAGGAGCAAAGGGACCACAAACAAAAAAGAGAGAGAACGAACGCAAGAAAGGGGACGAAAGAATACCGACGAGATGAGATGCGAACAATCAACAAAACCTGGGCCTTTGAGAGACAAAGTGGTAGTTCAGTGCTTGGATGAGTGGATGCCCAGGAGGCACACACAAACGATGACGGCATGGCCACAATTCCACCCCACATTCGTAGTGGAGGGGTGTTCTGACGACACAGTCGACCACGGACATGTGCTGCCTGTGCACATCCAGGAGAAACAAACGTGGCTAGCAAACTGGAAACAGGGGGGGGGGGGAGGAGGAAGAACAATTGCCAGTTGCATGTACGCATCCATCCACTTTGGAACCACTCTCCACCGCTCCCCCCTTTTCTCCCTCTCCTTGGTTTTCATTCTGCCTCCTCCTCCTCCCCTCCTTTCCGTCACACGCCTTTGTGGCAATCTGTGCTCAGTCAGGAACCAGCACTTGAAGCACATTTGGCACAGGTCAGCCATGGCCGACGAACATTCACACGTTCATTCATTGTGCACACACGCCTTATCCATGCATTGTTTTCACGGACACGGAAACGCACAAAGCACAAAGCCATGAAAAACGAAGGCGGTCTTTTTTTTTTGGTGACCGATTCCATGCTGCAAGAGCACACAGAGGGGGTTTGGGGGAGGTTCTCTTCTCTTTTGCAAGGCAACGGAAACTGACCATTCTCCTTCTTGCTTCCTTCACTCCTTCCTTCCTTCCGTTTTCTTCAACTTCAATTTCTACGCTTCCTTCCACCTTCCTCCTTCCTCACTCCTTCACCTTCCATTGTTCCCCCCTCCCCCTTCACTCTCTCCTATCTTTCATCCTGATCGCTCGCTCGCCCCTGGACATGCCAATGTCAATCCCACGCTTCAAAGGCCTCGGCATGGGTCGCAAATTGTCCTTGACCAACCTCACCAAGGCGGTCAGCAGTACATCTTCAGAGGAAAAAGAAGATACAATGCTCACACAAGAAGGCAAAGGCGCCAACATCAAAACCTCGCTCCTACTCTCGCCCAACACCGCACTTCCCAAGAACAGTGACCGGTCAACCACATCATCAGGACTAGCCACCGCTGCCACAACACCCGCTCGGAGCCCCCTCTCATCTGCTTACACCCAGGGAGCCTCCCCCGCACCCATCATGAGTCTATCTCCTCTGCTGAGAACCCAGCCTTCTCTAATACCCCCTACTGCCCAGACACAGGCGCCACAGGCATCATCAGCTACAGCAGAAACTACAGCAACACTCTTGGGATCACCCTTCGCATCCTCCACTTCCCTCTCGTCTCTCCTTCGGGATCTTGGCGGGGACTGTGCCGGTGGTTTAGGATCATCACAACCCGAAGCGTCACAGAATGGCGATTTTCGGCCATTGTCCATGTGTTCTATCGGCACTTTGGCCACGACAACGTCAACCTCGGATGCCAACGGTGTAAGCAGTAAAAAATCCAACCGATTTCGCTCAAAAGCCACCGAAATCTTGCTAAATCTCGACTCTTCATCCAACGACGCGCGCTTTCAAGAGATTCTCCACAACACCATTGCACTGGACCACTTCCGACAGTTTTGTTTTCAAGAGTACTCGATCGAGAACCTTCTCTTCTGGCTGGACGTTGAGTTGTTCTCAAAGCCACCCAAAGAGTTCCTGGACATGGACACCTCCGAAGGAAAGAATGACGAGATCTTGAGCTCGACAAACACCAACTCGGCAGGTCAGTTTGCAGTGAAGCACGCTCGTTACATCTATCTGACCTACATCGACTCGAATGGACCTTTGCAAGTAAACCTGAGTGACGAGACGCGAACCGAGATTCCATGGCCCATTCTGGATTATTCTCCAAGTTCACCCACTTCTCTCACGTCAAAAGAATCCGAGCTCGAAGGTTGGCCTGTAGATCGACGGATGTTTGATGCCGCACAGGAGCACACATACCAGTTGATGAAGGGTCATACTCTGGTGCGATTCGAGGAAAGCGATCTCTGGAAGGAAGTCGAGAAGATCATTTGTGAGCGTAAGTCCTTTTCGGTGGGAGAGGGTTTCTGCCACATACTTTTAATACGTGTCTAACAAGTACCCTGGGAATCTACAGAACCTGAAGAGTATGCCAAGGCAGCGATCTATGGCCCATTGAACGGTCATTACAAGCCTGATGTCACGGTCATTACCGACACAGTGTTCAGGTCCCGCTCTCGCCATCCATCAGCCAAACTCCAGACTTTGTACAACTGGAACAACTCGACGTCCGACCTGGATCGCTCACGGGACAAAGAAGAAGCTTTGGCCAAGACTATGAGTCAGTACTTTGGCCCGATCCCAGCTTCCATTCGCCACCCTGCACGGATCATCCTGGGCCTCGGGGGTTCCGGCACATCAGGTCAGGAGGATGAGGATGACGACTACTATTGCGAAAACAGTAGCATCGGGGCGGGACCTGGTTGTGAAGGTGGCTTGACCAGTAAGGCAGGAAAGCGAATATCATCCGGACTTCGTAAGGCAGGGTTCAGTCGCCTAAGCGTAGGCAAGAAGCGCCTGTCGACGGCGTCCAACTTCAGTGACGATTCCAATATCAGCCATCACTATCATCTAGACGACGAACTTGATGATTCCGCGGAGAGTGGCAAGCGGATCACTCGGTGGATGGTGGCAGGATATTTCAACGACCAAGTCCGCCTAACTGCCGCCCAGCGGAAACGCCTATTGAGAAGGAATAACAAGCTAACAAAGTTTTTCGGTTCCCGAGTGGACGGCACATTGCGCCCAGTGGAAGAGATCACTGGAGAAGAAGGATCGAGCACTGGTCTAAGCGAAAGTGGTCGCCCAGGATCCATATCTACGCCGTCACTAGGGTCTCCACTCGCCTACGCCCTTTCTTCCTCAAACATCCTCGACATGGGCAAGAAATCAAGCAAGAAGAGTATCAAAGCGTCCAAAAAGATGAACAAGAAAATGTTTAGACACTCTGAAATCGACTTCGGATCCAAATCAACCAACCTCCTGCAAAAGTTCAAAAAGTCGCACTCGGCTCCTCTAGAATACGACCCCGTTTCTTTCTACCGAAGCAACCGTAGTGGAGGACCGCTCTCTCCAACCATGTCAATCCTTCAACACCATTATCACCCTCTGGACAGCACATCGGGATTACTTCAATCTCTGCCACTTTCGCCTAGGCAACCCAAGGAGGCCCGTATCCGTTCAGTCACAGTTGCAGTCGACACTGGCCGCCGCTTTGTAGCGCATCCTCATCCCCTCTGGAGCGGATCTCTCTCGGACCAGGAAAGTCCAGGCGCATATGAACGCCGCCGTGGCTTGTCCATCTTGAGCCTTACGGGTGGTGGAGTGAACACCATCTTTTCTTCTCCCAAGGGACAGGACGTTCTGGATCCTGCGCTCCCCTCACCAACCAATATACCAAACGGAGGAGATATACTCGATCGTCAAGCAATGCTTTCTCGCCGCAAGAAAGCTGACAAGCTCTCAACATTCTTTGGCGCCACCCTGACTAAGCAAGAGTTGGCGTCACAGCTCAAGATGGCCGACGAGGATGATCATCTGATCGAGTATGGCGATGGCAGGATTTCGAACGATAGTCGCCGCTTAGGCACAAAAGACTCGAGCCTAGAGCAGGCCCGACCAGGACTATCGCTTGCGACAGTCAACCAACTCTCCCATCGCGAGCGCTCCATCCTATGGAAACGAAACAAGAAACTGAGAGGATTGCTTGGCGAATCTCTCCCAGAGTCAGAAGTTGCCCACGCCTTGACTCGTCCAGTCCTGCTTCTTGGGTCTTCAAGATTGACACATCCTCAGCCTCATTATCGACAGGCACGGCGTGGATCAAGCGTTCGGTCTTTGAGGTCCAAGAGGAGAGGGTCGACAGCATCAACACGCAGCGGCTACCGAGATCGGCCAAGCGAGTATGACGATGACAGTGACACTTTCGAGGACGAAGAGGATGAGCTAAATCAGGCGACATCGTCCGCAACGAAGGGACAATGGGGCAGCCCACATGCTTATCAGGGGCGCATCCATAAGAAGGGACGCAGTGTCTCCAGGCCAGACTCTTTTTCTTCGTCGGCTTCCTATTCCAGGAGAGAGAGCCTCCGTACCTCAACGAGTAGCGAGTATCCTTGCTCTAACCCTCGCCCATTGAGTGTGGATTCCTCAGACTCGGTCTTCACCTCCCAGACAGATACCTGGCTCCTTTCGGCAAACGAGAAAACGCACGAGGTGAACGAGACGTCTGGATCTGTCCAGCACACCAGGAGGAGTATTGCTTCCGAAGAGTCCGCAGATTTTACTGGGGACGACTGCCCTGGCGCACGGTTCAACCGCAAGAAGAAGATGGACAAGATCCAGCAGTTCTTGGGCGACCGTGTTCCTGAGCAAGATCTGTGGATGGGTGCTGTGGGTCGAGAGAGAACCATGCAGATGATGAATCTAAATCTGATCTCCACCAGTACTATTCTTGTCAAGTCTGGCAGGAAGTCACAGTCGTCCAACTCACCAACACTATCCAATTCGTCGCCCATGTCGCCAACCTCGATCTCACCCACCACATCGATTGGCCCAGGATTCTCTCCTCTATTTGGCACACTTGGCGGCAGCGTCATGAAAAGTCCAAATATGGGATCGCCACCACAGTCGCTCTCTGCATCGGCCCATGCTAGTAAAACATCTTTGCATACGGACGATGACTCAGGGTCACCATCTACATCAGCGGGATCAGGGTTTTTCAACAAGCACGGGTTTCCTGGTCGCAGCAAGAGCAAGATCCAAGCCCCTTCTAAAGAGTCGGGAAATGAGGTAGCTCCAGTAGCCGGTGTCCGACTGGAGCGATCGCTTTCTGATCCTCCTATGCCTTTTTTCGGAGGACTCAAGATTAGCTCACGGCCAGGGACACAGAGAGCAAGCGAGGAGCTTCCAAGCTGTCATGAATCGCGACATCAGCAAAACGCGACGAGCATTGTGGGTCGTCTGAGGCTCCAGCTGGCAGCCAGCCGAGAGAGCAGTAAGGACCATGGTGACGAAGGACTGGTATTGGCACTCGATATGGCGATCAGTCCAAAGTCTGACTGCGATCTATCAGGAGACGAGGAAGGGGATAAGTCCTCGACCTTGATTCTTCCAAGATTGAGGGCTATGTCCGAAGAAGACCAGGAGCGGTTTTTGAAGCGAGCCGAAAAGCTGGAAAAGATGTTTGGAACGATCCCGCCTTCCGCTCTTCTGGAGTCGAGCCTGACTACGCCGCCCTTGAGTAGCGGCTCTTCGCCCTCTCAGTCATCATCACAACAGAAACAAGGGGATCAATCAAAAAGTTTGATGGAGCTTGCAGGACTGCTCGCGCACGCGGAGGCGGCTAAGGGTCATGAAAGCTCCGGTGGGATGAAAGTCAAACCAGAGAAGAGATCGAGCGAGGAGACGGTTGAGTCGCTGGGTATTTTGGAGAACTAGGTTAGCTGGCAACGAACGAAAACACTTGGATCTCGTGAAGTTGTGATATGGCCTATCTCTTGTTCTAGTTGGAGCTCTTAGTCAGAAAAGCCAACAACTGCATCGCATGTGCAACCCAAATCAATGATAAATTGCAAACGTGTTGATATTTACTATTTCGGTCAGAGATCCGCTATGTTCAGCGTAGGCTGTGTGCCATGAGAGGGCCTCAGTGTACTTTTTTGCCCTTGCCCTTTGCCTTCTTTCGAGACGAGCTCTCTGCTTCCTCGCCCAAGAGTGCACTTTCAAGTTCTGCCTTGCGGCTCTGAACATTCTTCTCTTGCTTCCAAAGATCCATCCGGATCCCAAATACAGACCCAACACGCACCGTGCCTCGGATCACATCAATGTCCTTCCACGCCTCCTCCGCGCCATTCTGAGGCCGTGCAGCGCTGCCTTTCCTCTGTCGAGGTACCCGCATTGGTTCTGGGACCTGGCCGTCACTTTCGAGACACAGCTGCTCCAAATCAAGAGCTGAGACGAAATCGTGACCGTTTTTGATGTCCTTGGAGCGCGCCAAACGCTCTTGGTAGGCCGACTCTGGTTCCTCTGCATCGGCGGGTGCTCGCGTCTCCACAAATTGAACAATGGGTGTGCCATCTTTCTTGAAACCCAACACGCGAAGCCGCATGTCGACATGAACGGACCGTTCCCTCTTGGCTGATGGGCGGGGCGTCGACTTGGCTACACGTCTGCTTCGTCCTTGACCGTCCTTGGCTTCATTTCCATCACGCTCCTGATGAACTGGTTCTGGCTCAGTCACGGGCACTTTGAACTGCCTCTGGTACCTCAACTGATCACCGACACGGATCCCTCCCAGCCGTCCCATGTGCGCCGTCGACATTTTGGCCGAGCCAGAAGCGGTCAATTTGCTTTCAGTCTCTCGGTAAGCGTGTTCACCGTAGTACTCCTCATAGGCCTCCGACTTCCACTGGTCCTCGTCCTCGGCAATCGCTGTCATCTGCTGCTTCACTTCTTGGTAACTCACGGATTGGAGTCCAAGTTGTAGTCCCTCCACCCACGATTCGATTGCTTCGAGCCAGTATTCGCTCTTGAAGAAGGCCTCTGTCAGTCTCCTCGTGCCAACTTCCTTTTGCATGCTGAGTCGTTCGTCCAGGAAGACTTCGGTAGGCAGGAGGCTCGCAAACGCCTCTTGTGTCGATGAGGGCATCGCGCAATAGGTTTGGTAGGTAATAATATTTTTGAGGCCAATGTTGCCCACGATCGAATCCGGGTGCATCACAAAGTATCGGTCTTCTTCACTCAATTCACTCAGAGTAGTTATGTCAGCCTATAACATAGACACACACACACACACACACACACGCATAAACAAACAAAAAAACAGACAAAAAAAAAAAAAAAGAGATCGAGGTGGGAGTGTGATTGTGAGTATAATCAGTACATGACCGTCAGACTCGTTAATTCTTCTGATCACACATAAAAACCCAACATCTTACCTTTGGTCTTTTTATTTCGTGTTGTGTCGCAGACCCTGGCTCTTGTCCGTCTGATCCTTCCCTTGGCTTCTGTGACTGTGTTGGATCCTTTGAGTCAGTGGGTCTCGAGGAAGGGATTGTCTGTGTTGATGTCCTCGGCTCCTTTGGTTCTTTTGGCTTGATTGGAGCCTTTAACTCATCTGATTGTTTTTCTCTGTCGCCTTTGGTTTTTTTTTTAGGTCGATCATGCTCGCGTTGCTCGTGTTGCTCGTGTTCCATGGTCCCTTCCATACGAAGAGAGGCATCCATTGCTCTAGATGATCGCTTTGCACTAGAGCGATTTCCAGAAGTTGCTACCTGTCGTTCGGGTGTGATAAGTGCCCCGTCCTGCTTTTGTTTCTTGGCCTCACTGGACCTCGTACGTGCTTCTAGCCCTGACACGTTGGCGTCATCGAGAGTCGACGAGAGCCGCTGCTGTGGCCATTGCCCTTGCTTCTCGGGCTTGGCTGCCGTAGCCGGCGTCATTGGAGCTGAATCATCTCTGGAAGCTGTGTTAAGTTCGTGAACTGACATCTCTACCGTGGCAAGCAATTGTCGTTTATGCGCCTGAGCGGGTTGTTGTTGGGTTGATTTTGAGGGATGCTCCGTGGAAGAGTTTCTATTTGATCTGGCGTGCTTGATGCCGACATGTGTGACCGAGGTTGGATTCGTTGCACTCGTGGACATGTGTGGGTGTTGTGGTCCTTGCTTGAGCAGAAAGAGCTATTTGCATGCAGTCTTGCATTATTCGATAAAGAGCAGTCCGCGCACCAATGGCCCAGCGAAGTCTTAGCGCTGAGAAGAAAGCACCTTCTGGGAGACACATCTGAAGGAGGATCAGGATTGCAACACTCCTAGGCACCTTCGACCATTCCTGCTAATCACATTCAGGCACCATCAGTCTCATTTGTCTTTGATCCAGCCATAATGAAGCCGACACCACGCGTACTTCTTTTTGCGGGTTGACTTGTCGCCTAGTGTCCAATAGTCCAACGAGGCTGTGCTTTCTCAGGTCCTCCACGCCTGCCTCTGATTGGCCGTGCTCGTGTTTCCTTTGGGCAGCGCCACGCTGTCGTCACACCCTCCTCTATTAAAAAAAGCACCTTCGCTTTCTCTTCCTCACACCACTTACATTTCGGTCTTTGTCCTGCTCACATTCCGTCTTCTTCCCAGCTTACACATCTCGCTAGTCCACCCGCGAAAAGCAAAGAGCCTTATCTTCCATCGTTAGCATCTTTCGCCTTTGAATTACACATCAATCACAGCCCATCATCACATCGCATCATGTCCAACTACCCTGACCGTGGCAACTACAGCCAGGTCCCAAACTCGGGCCCTAATCCACCTCGGATTCCTTCCCGCCCCGGAACAGCCACTGGTGGTGGTAGCCCCTACCAGCCTCAGTCTTCTTACTCGCCCTCGTCCTCTAACGCATCTATCGCTCAACCCTACGCAACTCAGAACTTTGGCCAGCCTGCCCCGCGTCAGCATCACAACCAGCCCCAGCCTTTCCAACCTCAGCCTTCCCGTAGAATGAAGGCCACAAGCTCTCCAGACGTTTCGTATGCTCTGACCAACTACGTTGCTGCAAACCCGCGCGACTTTTCACCTCAGACCCGATATATTCTAGTCGACCATCAATTTGTGTTCTCGATCCGCTTGGTGGATGCTGCCATTGAAGGCACTCTGGGTTTCAGCAACATGCAGCGCAAGTGGGCAGCCATTTCGTTGAACAAGGAGATTGACGTCCAGCCCTTCGACCCTAGTCTCGATGGTCCTGAAGTCTACTTGTACTCGATCGAAGTAGAGGTAACATACCAACCGGCTTGTTTTGCTAAAAAAAAGACGGAGGCAACAAATTAGGAAGCAAATACGAGTTGAGTCCTGATCGTCCTTGCTGTCGCACCCTTGGGTCTGTTTTAGGTTGGCTTTCTTGTCAAGAACCCCGATTTCAAGGGAGACTTTGATGCCAAGGACATGTCTCGTCATTTTATCTCGGTAAGCATTCTTGTTTCTTGCGTCCACATTGAGAACAAGTCAGAAAAGAGAATGGTTGAAAAAAAAAATAGTTCTAACAATTCCACCTGTGGGGGCATTTAGGTATTCAACAACCAAGTTTTGACCATCGATCAAGGATTGGTACTTGACTTCCAGAATGTAAACCTGCGCATGATCCCCAGAAACGTGGAGCTCGTTGGCATGGATATCGTGCAGAACGGCATGCGCAGTATCCACGGACAAGATCTTGGTATGCGATGCAAGGAGGGGATAGTTACGATAACAACTAGCTCTGTCTAAGTAGCTTCTGCGGCTAAAAATTTCTTTTTGTGGACTTTATGTGCTAGTTACTCGTCCTGGACACCGTGGAGTATTGACGCAGCAGACCCAAATCCAGTTTGTCAGAGCTCAGGACTCGAATATCAAGCTTCGTGGTGCAGCCAGAAAGTAAGGCACATAGAAGGGGTCGTTTTGATCTCAATTGCTCATATATTTTCGTCCAAGTATCTCCTAGGTTGCTAATCTAACCGAGGACTCTTTCGACGACAATAGCAAACCTGCTGTCACATTGATCCAGCCTGACTTCAAGTTTGAAGACATGGGCATTGGTGGTCTGGATGCCGAGTTCAGCAACATGTTCCGTCGTGCTTTTGCCTCGCGCATCTTCCCCCCTTCGCTGGTCGAGAAAATGGGTATCGAGCACGTCAAGGGTATTTTGCTCTATGGTCCACCTGGAACCGGAAAGACACTGATGGCCCGTGAGATTGGCAAGATGCTGAACGGCCGCGAACCCAAGATTGTGAACGGCCCCGAAGTGTTGAGCAAGTTTGTTGGTCAGTCCGAAGAGAACATCCGCAAGTTGTTTATTGATGCCGAGAACGAGTACAAGGACAAGGGTGAAGATTCGAGTCTCCACATCATCATTTTCGACGAACTGGATGCGATCTGCAAGCAACGTGGATCCAAAAACGACGGCACTGGTGTCGGTGACTCGGTCGTGAACCAGCTTCTGGCCAAGATGGATGGTGTGGAGCAACTGAACAACATCCTGATCATTGGTATGACTAACCGAAAGGACATGATCGATGAAGCCTTGCTCCGTCCTGGTCGTATGGAGGTGCACATGGAGATTGGTCTGCCCGATGAGCATGGCCGTCTCCAGATTTTGAAGATCCGTGCAGCAAAGGTATTTATATATATGTTCTTATGATGACGTCAAAGTGATGTCACCACTCGCTTCATGGATCTTGACTAACTTTCTCTTCTCCCTCCTTTGTTCTATATGTCCGCTTCCATCCATTTTATGTTGTATAGATGATCCAAAACAACATTATCGACGAGGATGTGGACTTTGTAGAGCTGGCTGCTCTGACCAAGAACTTTACTGGAGCCGAGATCAACGGTCTGGTCAAGTCGGCGTCATCGTTTGCATTCAACCGCCATGTCAAGGTCGGCACCTTGGCTGGAGTGACCTCAGACCTGGAGAACATGAAGATCCAAAGAGCAGACTTTATCGGTGCTCTGGACGAAGTCCACGCCGCCTTTGGATCCTCTGAAGAAGAGCTGGGTGCCTGCATCACCAATGGCATCATCCACTTTTCGGCCCAGATCGACGTAAGTATTATTTTTTTGTCGTTTGTCGTTTGCCGTTTGCATGTCATAGGTTGCGGATCAAATTTTGGAAGAAGCTTAACATGGAAAAATCTCAATCCATCTCTATAGCGCATCTTGGACGAGGGAAGTCTGCGCGTGGAGCAAGTTAAAAAGAGTGAAAGAACACCCTTGGTTAGTTTGTTACTTCACGGACCACCTGGTGCCGGCAAGACTGCCTTGGCGGCCAAGATCGCAATGGACAGCGAGTTCCCTTTTATCAAGTTGATCTCGCCCGAGTCCATGATTGGTATGTCTGAGCTCCAGAAGGTGAACGCCATTCACCGTGTCTTCCAGGACTCGTACAAGTCGCCATTGAGTGTGATTGTCATGGACGATGTGGAGCGTTTGTTGGATTACACTCCTATCGGCTCCCGTTTTTCCAACACGGTCTTGCAAGCGATCGCAGTGCTTCTCAAGAAACAGCCACCCAAGGGCCGCCGCCTGCTGGTGCTGACCACGACTACGCGTCGCCACGTGCTGGAGGAGATGGATTTGATGGATTCGTTCTCGTCCGAGCTGTATGTCGAGAATGTGCGCTCGTTGGAGGAGGTCAACATCGTGGCCAAGAGTGTAGATCTGTTTAAAGCGGATAATGATCGCAGGACGGCCATGGCGACTCTGGCCAAGTCCGGACTCGAGGGCAAATTGTCGATGGGTATCAAACGCCTGTTGATGACGGTTGAGAAGGCTCGACAGGACGGCGATCTTGTTGGACGTTTCGTCAGTGACATGAGTGTGTTCCCGTAGAGGATACCATGCGTGATGCTTCACTCAATTTTGAGAATAAAATGAAATAGCTCATTATTTGAGAATGAAATAGGATAGCTCAATATTTGAGAATGAAATGAGATTGTGTATGTACAGAAAGTATCAAGTGAAGAAAAGAAGGTATGCCCTTCTCTTTGCAGGAGCGAAATGCTTAAACAAAGAGATCCAAAGGGTGATATGATTTGATTGGTTGCCACCAATTTTTTGAAGCATCCAATGGCTGTTCTACTAACGACTGGCACTCGTGGTGGATGAATCTCCTTTATTATCTCCGGTAATAGCCACGCACGGCACCCCACGCTTTTTTTTTTTTAAAATATGCAGAAGGTCATGGAGGTAGCAGGGTACTGTTGACGAGGAGAGGAGGAGGAGGTGGGGGGGGGGGGGTATGTTAATATGTACACATCTTTGACTTTACTTTCCACCACCGTTGAAGACAAGGAGGTTAGCCGAGCCGCGGAGATTGCCCTTGACAGCGTTCTTGGTGGCGGCCGAGGTCAAAGCTTTGTAAACCTGCTGCGAGGTCTTGAGCTTGGGGTTGGCACTCATGGTAAGGGCAGCGACACCGACAACGTGAGGGGTAGCCATCGAGGTACCCGAGATGGTGTTGCGAGCGGTCTTGCCACCAATCCAGGCAGAAGTGATGCCGACACCGGGGCCAAAGATCTTGACACACTTGCCGAAAGAAGAGAAGGAGGCAATGTTGTCACGAATGTCCGAGGCACCGACAGTGAAGACATTGGGAGCGCCCGAAGGCGAGCCAGAGCAAGCATTGACGTTCGCATCGTTACCGGCAGCAACAATGACGGGGATGTTGGCCTTGAACAGGCGGGAGGTAGCGTCGTTCAGAGCGCGAGAGGCACCACCACCCAGAGACATGTTGACCACAGCGCGCTTGCCCTTGTTGACCGAGATAACCCAGTCCAAAGCAGCAACAATGCCTGAAGTCGAACCGCGGCCATCACTAGCCAGGACCTTGACACCAACCAACTGGACCTTCTTGGCAACTCCGTAGGTTTTACCACCAATGGTACCGGCGACGTGGGTGCCATGACCGTTCTCGTCAGTGTTGGGGGAGCCCTGGATAAAGTTGGCGCCCATCTTGGCACGGCCACCAAAGTCAGTGTGAGCAGTGTTGATACCGGTGTCAACGACGTAGGCAGTGATGCCAGCACCAGCAGCGTTCGCGTACTTGTACGAGGTCTGGGCGTTGGTCAGAGCACCGCGCTGGCTGACACGGCCAAGACCCCAAGAAGGGGGAGAGGTCTGAGTGGCCTCAATCGAGACGATGGCGTCCTGCTCAATGTAGGCGACCTCGTCCAAGGCCAAGAGCTCGGTGACGGCAGCACGGGTGCCTGTAACAGTGAAACCGGGGATGGTGCCAAAGCGCTGGTTGATTCTGGGGCGACGGCCACCACGGGCGTTCTGGACACGGCTGGCGACTTCATTGAACTTTGGTGTGAAGGAGTCGGCGGTGTGGGAGTCCTTGAGGACGACGATGTAGGATCCAGCAACAGCGGTCGAGCCAGCGGAGTTGTTGATGAAGGGGGCAGCAGCGTCGGCAGAGGACGAGGACCATGCCAAACAGGCGACAACGAGGAGAGAGATGTACTTCATATTGTTGGTTGTTGTTGCTTTGTCGAAGGGAAGGGAGTATTCCTGGAGATTTCTTTGTGAGAGTAAAAAGCTGTGCTTGTAGAAAGCTGTGTGAGGGTGGTTGGAGTGAGTGTAGAGAGATGTGCGAGGTCTGAAGAAAAAAAAAAAAGAGGGACACGCTCTTCCTTTTATATGTAAGGGTGATTTGGCCAAAACCAGGGGTTTTTTGTGTTTGCAATTAGCAAAATCACTAATTGAAATATCATCCACACGCGCCGAGTACATTTTTCCCTGGTATAAACAATAAAGGTCGGAGGTGGTCAGTGTGGAACCTTCAGTAACAGTTTGGTTGGGTACTCTGCAAAGCGTACCGTATCTTTTACGTAGTATAGAGTGAGTGCCTGCGCCGGATGAATGAAAATTTGCGTACACCAGAAACCCAGGGGTAGTTGAGAAAGAGAGTGGGATGTCAGGGCCAATGCCGTGAGCCTTGTTTGTGAACAAAGAAATGTAGATGGAGATCGATGCTCTCATGTCCATATTCCATCCCTGGATACAATCGATTCTCTTCACTGCCACTTGCTTTATTTTATTTCACCAACGGCCTTACTTCACAATGCGCAGAGGGATGTGAGCGAAAGAACTAGAACCTGGGCCAATCCACAGTCTCGACCAACCACTTTGTTTCCTCGGTCGAGTGTACTCAGTACTATGCGTGCTCCGTGGAGAAGGGGGCTAATGAAGAAAGTTCTGCTGGGCAGTGCGTGTCCCAATGGACAAATGGACACAGAGGACAAGTGAAATAATTAATTTTTGTGTGCACCAAAGTTCATTGCGGTCGAAATTGGTCGACGATTTGAGAGCGTTTTTTCTTAAATATAATTATCGTCAGTGCATGTACTGCTGTACACTTCCAGGTAAAAAGCGGTGGTGGGTAATGGGTTGGAGTAAGTCAAAGGGTCTGGAAAGTAAGAGAAACAGGCTTCCCTCCCTCTTTTTTTTCCTTTTCTTCTCTACTTGATGTGAACAAGTGGGAGAGGCAAGAGCGAGAAAACATTCTCGAAATAATGGACGTTGTCCTTCGTCTTGACTGTATGCTAGATGATATCTCTTTGTTTTAGCATTTTGTTGCCCGGGAATGATTGCGTGCCGACTTCAATTAGCCCCATTTATGCACCCGAGGAACCGCATATTGCCTCACTTTATCCTCTATGCTCACGAACAACGCATTCTGCGAATTGCAATATACCTCTCATAATTGACAAACGGATCACCAATGTTCATGAGTGCCCCCCCCCCCTCCCAGGAAGTTATCGTATCATTCTAATTGGGTTGCCCATCGATGCTGGAATTTGCAAATACCTCGCGAGAAAACAAACAAAACGGGGTCAAAAAACGATACTAGTTTATGTCATCTCAAACCTGTTGACGGAACATCAACAATGTCAGGGTACATATCGATAATGATGTACCGGAGATTGACGCGGAAGGAACGAGGGAATCAACATGGACTAAAAGGCGACTTTTCGTTATAAACACCTTCAGATCACCCGTTTCTCGAAATCCTTTTTTCTTCGTTCGCGCTCTTCTCTCTTGAAGGGTCATCGACTCCAAAAGTAGTTCGACTATATTGCTTTGTTCAGTGGTCCGCATTTTTAGTGAGCTGACACATCCCAAAGTATAGTGGCATGATGCATGCGGCGAGAATGCGGTCCCACCATGGACAACAATGAACAATCCCACAAAACGTGCTAGAGGTCAATTGCAATATACACTTTGTTGTACTTGTTTTTGTGCTACCCAGGACAAGCCCTTGCATGAGGTGTATCAAAAGGGTCAAGGGAGACAAGACGATATTCCTTCCATTGCGTACACAAATAAACGAGTAGACGTCGTGCTCTTTGATGCTTGAAGAGTGCAAATAAGACAACAAAGAACCAAACATGGGTCTGGTCTACATTGTTGATATGGGTCTGGTCTACATTGTTGACATGATACTGTCTACATTGTTGACATGGTTTTTGTCCTAAAACTCTCGACATGTGTCGACGCGCACGGTCGTGTAGAATGAACAATGAATGATTCTTCTGCAGAGTATTGAGCCATAGCATGAGATGTTTTGGTTCGATCCATTTGCTTCTCTTACCCCTTGCACGACCACATGGCATCACGCTCCTTGCATCGTGAGAAAACACGCCAAATGGCGCAAAGTACAATAAAGCGTTTGCCTCCAAGGGGGGAGGTTTCCATCTCATGCAACTCCATCGATAATACTAGACCAGTTACACTATGTTTCCCGATGAACGACATATTTATTCTTTCTCAAAACGCTGATAAAGATACCCGTCTTAACAAGATATTCACTCTTTTGCGCCTCAAAGCACTCAGTACAAACGCATGGGACCCCTCTCGCCCCACCCAATCACTCACTCACTTACCACTCTCTGTTCTGAGCTCACAAAGCCAACAAAATTTGCACTCTGCTAATCCTCCGCTCCCCATATCAATAGGTTGTGTTGGCCCCGAGTCGTGCTAACTTGTCGCTCTCAGTACCCATTATCCACACCTGCCCTTCCCATAATTACTTACATTCAAATGTGCAGGTCTGCCTAGTGCTTTTTTATGAGGAAAGAGACTATGTACCTTCAAAACCAAATAGTTTATCTACGTCTGTCGAGAAGGCATTTCTCCAATGTCCTCCTCGGCTAGGAATATCGTATCTCCTACGACAAAAATGCTTTTGATTATTTGGTCGAAAGCCATAGCTTCCTAGTTCGTTCTACACTCTCATACTGAACTCGGTCACTCGTCACTCGTTCTCCTCATTACGCTGCCAGGACATATTGCACGTAGGTCTTGCCACCGAGCGTCTGGTACATTGGGATCCACACCTGTTGCTTCTGTGGTGGTGGTGGTTGTTGCACTGGAGGAAGCTGTTGTGAGATATGATGTTGAGGTGTCATCACTGGTTGCTGATGCTGGTATTGGTGCTGGGCTGGAGGTGATATCGAAGTTGCTGGCGGAGGTGGAGGCTGATACTGCTGCTGTTGTTGATGATGAGCAACAACAGCTCCAGTGGCGGCCGCCGAGACAGGAGACATTGGGTACGTCGATGAAATAGATGTCGAGTGTGACAACGTAGCGCCTGGGCGGTTCAAGGGCGAGCTCATCACTGGAGATGTCACCAGAGCAGACGATGTTACTGGAGAGGGTGGCGGTGGAGAGTTGGCGAATCCCATCTGGCTGAATCGATGCTCGAGCGTCGTATTATAGGTGTGGGTATTCTTGGGCGAAGGTACACCGTTGGTTCCAGAAGAAGACATCGTAGAGGAAGGAGGAGGTGGGTGGTACGAGTACTGGGTATTGACGTCCGAATCCACTGTCTTGATTGCATGGGGTCCATGGGGCTGAGTGCTTGCCATGGGTGGAGGAGGCTGGTAGGAGTTGCCACTGTTCAACGAGTCAGCGCCCAAAGCGCCAAAAGAATGACGTTGTTGTGGGTTCCTGGAAGGAAGAACCTGCTGTGTCTGTGGGTTCTGTGAATGGGTCTGAGAGGCCGGTCCCGAGCCTGATCCAAAAGATCCAGAAGATGGTGGTGTCTGTGAAGGACCATGGGGACTTGTTGCTGACATGGCTGGAGTCGAGGGTATCGAGGGTATCTTGAAATCTTCCACGTCAACTTTAATATCGTCGTTGATCGTCTTTGTTACAACCGCGGAGGCCACAGCAACTGGCGGGGCTGTGATTTTAGGGGCTGTAATACTATTGTTGCTCGTGCTCGTGCTGGTTGTTCGTAAGGGTGGAACAGGGTATTGTTGCTGTTGCTGCAGTTGCTGTTGCTGCTGCTGATAGCCCATCACTGGAGTTTTGACTTGAGTCGGAAGTGGAGATGCCACTGAGTGCACTGGTGTCGGCGATGGAACTGGCATTTGTATTCCCGAAGTCGCCACAGCCGCCACGGGAGAAGGGGATGGAGGCAATGGATAGCTCGGTACCTTGGGCGAGGGTATCGGCGGTAAACCTGGAGTCGGATAACCCTGCGAAAACACGGAAGGATAGGCCTGGGATGCTGTCGGGGTTGGATATCCTTGACTGTAAGGGTGAGGTGCAGGTGCGGATCCTGGAGTGCTTGGCCCTGTGGCGGCAGTAGTGGGTTGATAAGGAGTTACTGGAGGTGAGAATGGATTATGCGCAGGCGCCTGAGAATAGGTTGAAGAGGAGGTCGGCGATCCAGTAGAGTAGGATAGTGGCGACATAACTGGCGTCTGGAAAGGTAGAGATGTGGTAGGTACTTGTGGGGGGACAGGTGGGGCTGCATACTGTGCCATGACAGGGTAGCCGGGTCCGTATGGCGACTGTGCTGACGGAGGTGGTGTATGGAGAGGAGCTGCATGTTGAACTGGTGGTGGCAGTGGTTGCTGTTGTTGAGGCGGAAGTGCAGGGAGTGGCTGCTGATACTGGAGAGGTTGTTGCATCTGTGGTAGTGGAGGCAGAGGCTGCTGTGTTGGCTGGGGAAGGCCCAAAGGTCCTTGTCCAGGTGGGAATGGTCCTGGGATATACAGGTCGACTATATTGAGGCAAAAGGCAAAGTGATGTTAGAAGCTGAAAGTATGAGTTCAAACATTTTCAGCCAAAAATCTGCTATGAACGTAACCACGACAACTCTCGACTTACACTCAACGGGAAGCTTCCGGGTAGAGCCATTGACGTCAATGTGAAACATCAGCTTGAGCTTGTGTGTGCACTTGACGATCTCTGTATCAACTGTGGTCATAATGTTGGTCGCAGGGATAGTCAGCGAGAGTGTTCGCTCCACAGGTCCTGTCTGGATTGGCCACGACCCGCTTCCTTGCTTGGACTCGAGAATAGTGCGTTTCTCGTGCCGCGTTCCTTTGCCAGGCGAGATGAACCAGAAGTATTCCTTGATCTTCATGCTCATGTCCTTGACGTGCCAGCGTGCAACAGATCCCAAAAGTGGGTGCATCCGGACCGTGATCGGCAGAGCGGACCCATGGTGGAAGGCTCGCTTGGGGATCTGGATTAGGTAATTTAATGCCTGCTCCCAGTCGGCCGTCTGCTGGATTGGGTATAGGCAGTGACCGTGCTGGGGTGGGAGCGACTGGTAGATCTCGACGATGCGCTCCCGTTCCAAGTCTAGCGAAAAGGTCGATCGCTTCCCATTAGCGGAAAACTTGTATTCAACTTTTCCTGTACCCATGTTGAGCGAGTTGGGTAAGTTAACGGGCAAAACGAGCTGGAAGTCGTAGGTGTAAGTCTGGTTGGCTCTGAGCATGTGCAACTTGTTGTCGGCGCGCTCCAGGAAGACCCATGTCTTCTCCATGAGTGGTTTTTTGGCTGAATAGAAGGTCGTCGAGTTGCCATGTTCTAATAGTGAAAAAAAAAAAGAAGGGCGAGGGCGAGGGCGAGGGCGAGGGCGATGCAGAAGTCGACAGTCAGTGGTAGTGCAAAACGAATACACAGAAACACCCACACTCATATGGAAAACGACACCGACATTAATTCTTGTTTGTGAACAAGAACATTCGTCTCTGTTATCTCCAGCACTGCCAACCAAGATGTCTCTTGCTGAGAAGAAGGGAGAGCGGATATGACTTACTCTCAGACCAACTGCACGCTATGTTGGCCGTAAAGGTCAGGGTCAAGCCTTTGAGAGTAACGTCTTCGCGGTGGTTGACTATCAGTTTGCCGTTGATGAGTGGCCCCTGAGTGCCTGTCCAGGGGAACATGAGTCGCTGGAGTTTTGGGTCCGAGGACTGGCCTGGATAGTGGGCGTTTCAGATGCGATGCGTTAGCCATATTGCAAGATACACCTTACAAAGACAGAGGAAGGACGTTGGACGTATTTGACTGCTGTCAATAAGACAAAGGTATCTTTCCAAAGGTAGTCGGATTGCGTTCCGATGTGGAGGTGCGGGAAAGAGTGATGTCAGACATTTCATGTACCTATGAAGGCGTTCTCCAGACGAATCTCCATGGACTTTGTCATGGCTCACAGAATCCTGCAGAGTCGATTGGATGCGAATGTGGAAGTGGATGCGGGTTTCGCTGTGGATGTAAGGAGAAATATGCTCGAGAAGGATGGATGACAATGGGAAAAGCAAAAAGCGAAAGCGAAACAAATAAGCTCTCGCTGGGCACTGCCACTTTCTTTTTTGGATGCACCCCAAATACACATTCGCCACTATGTGACCCAATCATCTCCTATTTGGGCGCCGTACTTTTTTTAGAATGCCGAAAGACAGTTGGGCTCACGGGGACATGGGATGGGGCCGTGGATGCGTCACACTTTAAAGAGAACGATGACTCTAAACAACTACTGCTGCTGCATTGGATTGGCCTGGCCTCCTTTCTCGCCGAACCACTCTTCCATCGACCGTTGAAGAACCTTGACCCAAGTCTTGGAGTCGTCTTCCTGATTCAACTCTTCAAAGTAATAACTCTTGCGAGTGGTGTGGATAAAGAAGCACTTTTTGCCCTTCAGCTCAGAGACCAAGCTTGATGTGATCCCGATCTCCCCTTTCAGTCGAGGCGACTTCTTGGAGGCCTTGATCGCAGGGAACGACGACGGCGACGATGGGTGCGTTGACACACCCATTGCTGTCAGAGTCACATTCGACTGAGATTTAGACACGCCTTGAACATTTCCTCCACCTGCCTTGGACATCAAAGTACTCGAGGCGGAACCCGAAGGGGGTCCATCCTGAACGACAGAGGTCCTGCGCTCAACATCTACTCTGCTATTATGGTGTCCATTCACTGCCCCAGAAGTGTGGTGGGAGGGTGAGTGGCTGTGGCTGTGATGATTATGGAGCTGGCCGGCCCCATCTTCGTTTTCTTCCTCCACAAGCCATCCCGTGGTACCAGGCACAAAGCCGTGTCCCGACAAACGTGGCTGGTCTACCGACGCCCTTTGTTGAGCTTTGTGGCCTCCAGTACTTCCATTCCTACTCAGCAACCCGTTTCCACCATTCAATCCATCCAGCCCTCCAGTGTTGCGACGTGGATGTGGGTTGTGTTGGATATGCAGCCCGTTCGCATCCAACTGAAGGCTTCCCATGTGATGGCTCATCGATTGGACTTGAGGGTGCTCCATCTCCACTCGCCGATCTGCAAACTGTAGCTGCTGCTTTTGCTGCCAAGCTCCAAAAGCATCGTTGGTGTTACTGTTGAACAGCTGGGCAAAATAGTGGCTGGAATCGTCAAAGTATAGAAGCCGAGGGAGATCCGTCAAGACCAGGATAACAGACTTTGAGAAGAATCCTTTTCGCTTCAGAACAGGTGTCTGGTGGATAATCAACTCTGTCGGCAACAAAAAGATTTGCCTGAAATGTGAGGAAATAAATATTGACTTGTCAGCTTTCGAGGAAAGTCGTCACGAAAGAGTAACCAAGTATATGTTAACCCCCCCCCCCCCCCCCTTACCAAGGAGAATGCTCAGCCTGAAGCTCGAGACGCGCTCTGGGGGAATAAGCAGAAATCTCAGAGGCTGTTACGGCCAAGGAGACGCTCGAGCTCTCTCTTGCAATGCCAGATCGACGGGGAGAGGCTCCATCCGCTTGGCCCACCAGGCTTTCGACCTGGCCACCTTGCCTTGATTTCTGGCGATCCTGAGCTTCCTGTTGTTGGGCCAGCACTTGTTTTGATTTTTTGTTGCCAAGTAGTTTCTTGCTCGAAGGCGAATGCGACGAAAACAGAGCCGCAAAGGCGTTTCGATTACTACTCTTATTCTTGGTGTGGCCATTAGCAGACTTTGTAGGTGGAGGTTCGATGGCCGAGGTTGACGTTGATTTGGCCATTGAGGTCGCCAAAGGAACAACCATAACTGATTTGGTCGCATCCAGAGGAATGTGTGATGCTCTGGTACCCGTGTTGGCATTGGCAAGCTCAGGTAGACTTTTGGATGGTGCAGTGGAAAGGTTGGTTGGCGGGCAGCTAATAGAGGGTCTACCCGCTGGGATACAGGGTCCTGTTGAGCGGCCAAGAGCGCCTGCACTCTTGATGTAGCTTTCGTCACGTCCAAGGCCATCCTTGGTGCTGTCGTCGTCATCATCTTCTTCGTCCTTGTTCACACTGTTCCTGCCACTATTATCGACGCTACTGTTTGTATCTCCGAGTTCCCGGAAGGGGTCAACGACAGCCAAGCTCTCGCCAGCTCTGTTCATACTCCAAAGACAGGCATCATGATCGCTCCTGAGGGGCTCGGTATTGTGAGTTGGGGTTGGAGGCAGATAAGGCAGAAGTTTTGGCGCAGGCTGTTTCCAGAGCTCGGACCATTCCACACCGTCAAAGAATGGGTGCTGTTTGAGTTGGTCGATTGTGTTGTTGGCACCCAAACGTTCATTTGGGTCATGGACCAAAAGGCGAGAGACAAGGTCCATGGCTGTACGGGGGAATCCAGCTGGGAACGAGAATTCTAGCTTGACAATCTTTTGAAAGGTTTGGTACTCGTTCGATCCTTTGAATGGTGGGCGTCCTGCCAGCAACTGGTAGATTATGCATCCCAATGCCCACAGGTCAGAGCTATTGTTGGAACAAGAAAGAGCCGGTGATAAAATTAGTCAGCCAGGTCGATCGATGTGCGAGACGCAGCACCCCAACAAAGATAAAGTTGTACCTCTTGCAGGCTGCTTTTTCGGTGAGCAGTTCGGGGGACACGTATTCTGCAGTGCCAACAAATGAATTGGCTCTATCCGACTCTGTCCCATCCTCTGAGGGCTCCAACATCTTCGCAGTGCCAAAATCTGTCAGCTTGACATACATCCGCGAGTCGAGCAAGATACTGTCATTAAATCGAAAAGGGGAGAAGATATCGTCAGTATTTCAATGGTTGCATGGAATGACATGTGTGCTACCTCACTCAAGGACTCGAGGCTTTTCTAATTTTTTCGTTGTTCTACATGCATACTTTTCTGGCTTGAGATCTCGGTGGATGACGCCCTGGGAGTGGACATATTCAACAGCCGTCAAGATCTGTGCAACGTAGAACCGAGTGCAGTTCTCGTCGAAGGAGCCCAACTAGTTGAAGAAGAGGAGTCCAAGTCAGTCCAATATGATATGCATATCATCGCTTAGAGTAAAAGCAAAGTGTTAAAAAAAATATGGAATCTACAAAAATAGGTGTTGACGAGGATGGAGGATGAGCACCATCCATGATTGAATGGATAGCCTCAATGGTCTGTTCTGTGAGTTCTTTGTGTTTGAGCGAAAAGAAGGTGAAAAAGCATCGGAAAGGAAAGGGAAAGGGAGTAAAACGGGGTGCATTTTCTCTTTTCGACACAACACCGACACCATAAACCAATCCAAAAAAAAAAAAAAAGAAACATGCTCTGTGCCTATTGTCCATTGGCGACTCTTTTTTTTTGTCTTTGCAAACCCAATCGGCACGATTGACAGACAAGGCAACAACACATGACGAACATGCGAACTGGACACACGCCCTCCATCCATACCTTCTTGATAAATGTAAGCAGCTCTCCATTCTGGCACAGTTCCAGCACGTAGTCTATAGCCAAGGAAGCGAGGATGTAGTCAAGTTAGCACAGTTTTGCAACGGTTGATGCAAAGAAAAAAAAAAAAAGGGACAGCAACACTAGGCACAAGGCTTTGGAGTATGAAGCAGTAGTTGTGCTCAAGTGCTTCTCGTGTCCTGTCATCCATGATCCATCACCATGCAAAACGAGTTTTCGCAGTTTGTGTCCTCATTGCTGGCCAAACCACATATCACCCTGCCTCATTATGCTCCTCGTTCTCCTTGATTTCCGTTGGAAAAGTGTCGAAGGTGGAACTTGTTTTGTAAGCTCCTTCTTCCAAAAGGAAAGCATGTCAAACAATGTCCCTCTTGTCATAAAACAACGCACTCCGTGTCCGCTATTTGTCTGTCTGTGTGCATTTTTAAACCATCTGCCCCCCCTCTCTCTATTTTTTTGCTGCTCCGTTTGCGTTTGCGTTTGTGAGTGTCCCGGGTACTTCTCGGTGTTGATTCTGTGTGTGGGCATCGTTTTGGTTGCTGTCTGTTGTAATCCAATAGTTGGTTCCTGTGTGCTGATTTCCTTTGATCCTTACCACCGAAGTTGAAGAAAGAGAACAGGAACAAAAAAAAAAAAAAAAAAAAACCAAGCGGAGGTGTAGCTTACATAGGCTGGAGCTGTCCTGGAAGGTCGAATAGAGCTTGACAACTCCTGGATGGTCGAGCTTGTAGAGCACGTTCTTTTCAATGTTGACGTATTTGACCTTCTTCTCCCGGATGATGTGTCGCTTATCCAGTACTTTGATCGCATAATCACGTTTGTTGGATAGGTCTACAGCTGCCACCACCTAATTTTGACAAGCAAGAAAGGGACAGGTTGTCAGTTGCCAGGGGATGATGTTATTGGCCAAATGATTGCAAGGCATGATCCTCGAAAGCACCATAGGCAATTTGCACTCGACTGACTGGTAAAGTGATAAAATTAATCGCCATCCTCATCCCATGGTCTTTGCTTTCACACACACGCCCTCACTCACTCCGCCGTAAACACACATACACTCTCTCTAAATCGAGAGAACAAAGGAGCTCATATTGATGCAGCATGAAATGAAGAGAACGACGTTTGAAAGAGAGCTCTCGCTCTTCTCTCTCCATGTCCATGGCCCACCGTCGCAGCCCACGATACTTCTTAATTTGGAGGCACCCATTCATTTTTCGCAGCCAGAGACACAGACACACGCACGCACACTCGCTCTCCAGGTCCATGGGTGGATGATTTCTGGCCATGGGAAGCAAATGATAGAGTTGCGACCTCTTCATACAATATTGAAAACGGTCGACAAAAAGGACAGTTTGGAATATGCCCGTCCAAGAACCAAAAAAAAACAAAAGCAAGAAAAATGGGCGAAATCTTATTGTCATACCGTCGAGTACGACCCTTCGCCAAGAGTGCGTCCAAGCTTGTAGTCGGCGAGGGTGCGCTTGCGAACAGGCACCGCAGGGTTGACAACAACAGGCGTTGCTTGTTGCGCATGAGGCTGCGATTGAAGTTGAGGTTGAGGCTGAGGCGTATGTGGCGCGGTCAACGTGGGTGATGGAGGGGAGGGGGATGTCGTGGGTGTCGATGCGTGTGGTTCACTGGCCGATGCTGAGGGCGGTGCTAATGGCGGTGATGCCGGGGTTGGGTCTTCAATCGCAGAGATATCCATCTTTGTCTGGGGCAGATCCAGCGGAGAAGTCATTGTTTGGTGGGCAACCAAATGTGGGTCGATGATGGCAACGCGCGGATGAATCAAGACGTTTGAGTGTGAATGTCAGGTGGGAGTGAGCTAGCAGACTGACAGCTGGCAGACAGACTCGGTCAGCGAGGAAGATGGTGATTTTGAATGGGGAGAGGGAGAGGGAGAGGGAGAGGGTGCGAGAGAGTGTGTGAGAGAGAGAAGGACAGACAAAGAAAGATGGATGGGATGGATGGGATGGATGAATGAAATGGCCATGAACAAGAAGGTCTGAATGCAGTCGCAGAAAAATAAAAAAAGAACGACTGTCCTTTTGCGAGGTAAGGTTTGCTTTGCGTCTTTGAAATGCGTGCTCTTCATTCCTCGTCTCAGATTCATCAGCTCGCTATTATACCAATCATAATCCACAGCATGGTACATGTATTAGGGTGAGTGCTTTGTTTCTATACGAAAACTGCGGACTGAGCAATTTCACGCGCGGCTGGGGCCTCACATGGCAACGACAGGAAGCGTCACCGACTGCTGTCCAACCTGCCACGTCTTCCAGATCTTTTGCTTCTGGAACCGAGCATGCAGCACCGTCAGGAACGATCGCCCTGCCGCACAAATATCTGGGTTGCTGAAAGGCAGTGGGCGGTTCATGTCAAAGTACTCGGAGCTAGGTAGTCGCGGAGACAGCTCCGAAGGTTGCCATCGATGGTGTTGCTTGGATGGCGAGGTTGTGTTTGAAGGCGGGGTGGGCATGCCCAAGCCAAGCATCCTCCGGTCCATTTCCTGATCTTCAGGAGTTGGGGTGGTTGGTGTCAACAGGGACTCTTCACATTGGTCTTCATTCGTCCGTGGGAACTGCAGGGGCGACACTTGTGGCGACGAAGCGGAGGATGAAGAGGACGACACGGTTCCACTCGAGCCACATCGTTCGAGGTCGGCGGGGTAGCTAAAACTTAGGAAGCAATGCTCTCGCAGCTCTGAGATCTGCTCATTGGGTCCAAGTCGCACGCTTGTGATCACCAATGCCTGGTCCGCCAACGCATTTCTACCGTCGTCTTGTTCTTCGTCCTCTTCGTCGTCACAGTTCTGACTACATTCATCAAGGGTGGTCGAATTGTACGTGAGTGCACCTGTGCTGGAACAGGTTCCGGAACTGTACCGTCTTCCGTGGCCCGGCAGGACATAGTTAATCGGATAGCTCAATAGCCATCCAGTTAGTGTCACGATTGACAGGCGGTGGGGTACCTCCAGTGGCTCGTGTGATTGCTCCGCAAGATCCCACGATTGTATCCGGCATTGGACGTTTGGCAGCAACACGTGTCGAATATAGTCTTCTAACGCCTTGTATCTGTTTGCTGGCATCTATAATATATCGGATAAGAAGTTGTGAATAAGAGAGGTTTTCTTGTGCTTCCAATGTTGAAGAGGAATAAAAAAAGTTGACAACACTCACAATCTCAGGCTGTGAAAGGTGGTAGTCAATGTTGACAAAGACTCGCTGGAGACCTTTTGTGGAGCCAGACAGATAGTCGTGAATGTCCTGAAGGAGTAATTGGCGATGTACGATAAAGACATGGTCCTCGCCAATCGTCAACAGGTCCAGATGGTTGAATCGAGCGGTCTAGACAAGTTGATCCGAGTTGAAGATATTAGAACAGAGATGTCAGATTCGTTCAAAGATCCAATGGAACGTTGGGAAGGACGAGAAAAAGCGGAAGGGTCACAGCCAACAAACACAACAGAAGTGACTGAAATGGCGAGTGAGGAGATATGCTGATAGCCGAACGTGCTTTGTATGTTGTGTGAGGATTAGTAACGACTTTGTGACCAAGAAATAATCGATATATGCATGGTAAACGATTGACAGATGTGCATGTTCTGGGTACTACCATATTTGCCACACACTCGCTTTGCTGTTCTATACTACTTACATGATGAAAGATGGACTGCAGTCGTTCAATGTCGCTTGCACTCATGAACAACTGGTCCACAAGTGAGGCAGATCTATGTATATTCACGAATATCGTAGAGACGATTGAAGAGTTAGTAACAGAACACGTTCATTGTGTCGTCAGCAGTGACTGGAGAGCTGTTCTCATCGTTGTGGTCCAGTTATCAGATCCATGTGGTTGTCGTGGTTTATCTGGACTCGTTGTTTGTCTCCCCTCCTCCCCTTCTGGCCCACAATCCAATCCCCAATCTCTAATCGAGTTAAAGTTGGCCTTGGTAGCTTGAGAAACAGCATGCCAGGGTGGCAAATCAGTTTCCCTTGCCATCAAGAAATCAAAGATGTCTCTGTCACACTCCCATGAAAGTGGACGGATAGACGGTCAAGGAAGAGGTTGGGTGGAAGGACTGAAAAGAAGAACGAGTACGCCTGTCCAGTGTGTGTGTGCAATCACGCCAGCCCATTCGTTGTCGTGAGGTATTTGAGAAATAGCATGTGCATGCACATCGTGCGGGCTAGCAGCAGTGACAGCACACCCAGCTGGGGAAAAACCAATTCTTCCATCGACGCTGCGCTGTATGATTTGGGAGGAGTTGATTGTGGTGGGAGCCCTGTTATTTCAGGTGGTGCTGCAGCATGGCATGCTGTGGAGTCGTGGAGAGGAGAGAGGGATGGATGGGCGATGACTAACTGGGCAGGGGCCAGGTCCACCCCCGGCCCAGTGCGAGATAAAGAGAGTTTCTTTGCGTTCTTTCTTTTGCTTTACCTTAATCCGGCGCAGATGCACAGAATGTCTAAATATTAGCAGAAATGGACAAACAAAACATGGAAAAATTAGCACCCAGAGTGAAGCCCATTTGGGGTTGATTTAGTGGGGACTAAGGGGGGAGAAAGAAAGAAGGATGGATGGGTAGACTGCGAGACTAGTGGTGTGGCGTGGTATAGTATGGTGTGAAGGATGCAGAAATAAGAGACATCAAAGGTCCGAGCATATTCGCAACATTTGAGCTTTGCTTGATGTCCCGGAGGAGAGAATCAAAGAAATACAAAGAGGACAAGATTGGGAGGGACTGGTACCATTGGCGAGAGATACTTGTGCAGCATGGTTGATCCTCTGCTGAAGGACTAGCTGGACGATTGCCAGTGCATTCTCGAAGTATTGGCGATCCATGAGGGTGTTTAGTTTGCTAGTTCGAGCTTGTCTTTTTGCGTGTATGGGTTTTTGGATCGGATGTATGCGAAGAATAAGAGATGTTTTTTTTTTTTCTGTGTGGTTGGAGGATGCAAAAAAGAAAAGAGACGGGACAGCAGTGTCAACGAGAAAGAAGAAGAAGAAAGAGAAGACGGTGCCGATGGTGAAGGAAAGAAAAGAAGAAAGGATGAAAATCGAGAGAAAAAGAGAGAGAAAGAGAAAGAGAGAGGAGAGAGAGGAAATAACGGCTTTGGAGGTGAGCTCTGCTTTTGTGGAGAGGGAGGGATAGATTTCGACCCAAATGCAAAGAAGAGCATTCAGAGCGTGTCCAGTTCCCGGTTGCGTCGGAGCAGATTGCTCAAGGACGACAAGCGGTAGCAAACATCATCATTGAGGTAGCATGCAGCTATTATTTACCTTTGTTGCTTTGTTGAGAATGTCGCGCACAAATCGAAGAGGAACACCATAAGCTCGATCCCCACGAGCTCCAGTTTCATCTAAGGATCAGTCGCAGAGTGTCAAGTTCATAGTTTGTTGATCATCCTCCAAAAACGCGCTCCTGTAGAACTCGCAGACCATATTTTATTTTTGTCCCCTACTTTGGCAACGACATCTGCTACAAAGTCCTAAAGCCATCGGGCTTTCTATGCCACTTTACTTAAGATATTTCAGAACAGCCATCGGGATGTATTGGTAGTATCTCGCTCCATCCTTTCCCCTTGCTTCTGCGCATTTCTTGGCAAGGGACCAAAATGCGATAAGCATTGTTTGTTTAGAAGCATGGATTGCAAACGGCATGGAGCTTCGTTGCTATCCAACATAAGACATGACGTAGCCACAACAGGTGGGACAGGAGAGTTGAGGCATATTCTCGGTCTGAACCAAAGCGACGATCGCGAGTATTGGTTTCTTTGCAAGGTGCCTGAATCAAATTAGAACTCCAGTGTACATGGTACCCTAATCCTTACACATGTGCGCAGAGTGGGGGGGGGGGGGGTCCTGGTTAAAGTCGTTACTATTTTACTCAAACAACGCACTAACGCCAAAGTATAAAATAACAGTGGACAATTATCCTATCTACCTTCCACGTCCCCGTCCTTTCCAACTGGGCTCTTTTTCAACATCCAGTCCCTTCCGGCCGCTAAAGCCTTGTCCATGTCCATTCCGCGAAGAGTCTCCTCCACTCAATCGGCCAGCGAGTCGACCCCCAAGTGGCTCACCATTCGCTCCCCCTCTCTCCCGTCTGTCCCGTCTATCTCTGTCATGTCGACGTCCTCCTCCAGATCGACCATTGCGAATGGCCCCGTCTCGGTCTCCTCTACGTCCTCCATCACGGTCACTTCCTCCTCGTCCACTGGATCGGCCTGGAGGGTTCTCCAACGAGAACCTCATATTCGCGGAAATAAATCCTGGTCTTGCAGACGCCACTGCCACCGTCAGAAAATCGCCTGGCTCATGTCGGATCGTCTGCAATGTCTTCTCATAAGATTTGTTGGGCCTGTCAGATTTGATGTTCCTGTCATTCCGCCTGTTGTCCCTGCTTGCGCTGTTGTTGTGAATATCCTGAGTGCTAATGCCTTCTTGATCCGGAGCGGATCCTGTACCTGATATTGATGACACCTGATCCAGACGAACTGTGCCAATATCGCGGCCTGTGTAGCCTGATCTGTCGGCTTCAATAGTCATATGTCGGAACTCGAGCAAACAGCCTGGTCCAGCCTGGACGATCATATCTGGGATGGCCTTTTTGATCGCTAACGAGATCTCTCCCAAGGTCGCGTCCTTCCATGTGTAAATGTCGAGTTCTGGCGCCTCAGAAGAAGAAATTTCTCTTTCTCTATTGCGCGAGACAAGGAAACACGGAAAAGTGAGAAAAATAGTAAAAGAGGATAAGTCATCGATCCTGACTGGCAACTGGACCACTTATTTGCTTTGGGGAGGCTGGGACTTACCTGGGTTTTTCTCCTGGACCGTAAAAAATACGGAGTAGAAATGGGCATTGCTACCAGATAAGTGACAAGGAGGAATATCGCAGTTAGATATGATTGCGATGCATGCCCTCTGCAAGGTAGATAGGTTCCTGGTCTGAACAAGTCAATTCATTGTCTGCATGTTGCCACCCAACAGAGAGGACATCAATGAGTGTCGCGTTTGAATCCTGTCTGGTCCTGAATGGCGAGCTGTACTCCCATGTAGAGATGACATTATGTCAAAAAGTCAATGATATATACCTTTTCACGGTCAATGACAGAATCTTTGGTCACTTCTGTGGACATGGTTGTACTGGTTGTAGGTGAGGAACAAGCATGCTCTGAACGTGGATTTCATTTTGTCCACGAGACAAAGAGTTATTTCCTCACACCGATTTACGTTTACAAATGTGCATGGAAATAAAGGGCTGCTTAATTTTAATTCTGACCAACTTTCGCCCTCAGCTTCTCGAGTTCGTCGACTACAACCTCGGCTTGTCCACGGTCGTACTCGACAATTGTCTCCACCTTCAGAATTTCTTTACCGAACCGCTCAATCTGACTGCCGTACTTGTTGTGATAGTCCAGAGTCGTCCTTGGGTTAGGTGCAAGAGCCACATACACATTAGGGTGTGCACCATGATATCCAGTAATAGTTTGGTTTTTCTCGCCACAGACGCGGATAAAATAGTGCAGAGCAATCCGGAGCATGACAATCCAATATGACAACCCTCCAATGCCACTGGCCACCACTCCTGGCTGTGTTGATATCGACATAATGTGCTTCTTGGATGATGAAGTGTCCAACGTGTTCCTTGAGGCAGAGCGAGTGACCCTCCGGGTAATAGTCCTGTCGTTCTCTTCAGTAAGGCTGACCAAAGACTCTGAGCGAGAGAGAGACGTACTAGAGGCCCAAACTTCATTCAAGTGGATGGCCAGCAGATCTGTGACCCATTTGGACGACTCGTATGGCGCCGTTGACTCCAGTCCTTGCCAGTCATTGAGGTCAAAGCTGCTTTTTTCTGCTGTCATGGAACTCGTCCAGATGACAAGGCCTGGGTCCTCTTCCGTTTTGCTCAAATGGTCTTCCAGTCCTTTAATCTACAGCAAAGGGAGGGAGAGAATAAATGGGTGATCAGCAAGGGGAACGTCAAAAATGTGCTCCCTTTATGCCTGTAAAATAACGAAAAGAGAGAGAGAGAGTGTTACCATCAAGTAGTGTCCAAAAACGTTGGCGGCGAGGACGTTCCCGATACCGTCGTCGGTCAGATGCTGCTTGGGCTGGACAAGCACGTCGGATCGAATGACCAGATCCATGGGCCGCATAAACAGATCAGTCACTACTTTGGGCCACTTGATTCCATCCGAGGGCAGGACGCCCGCATTACAGAAGAGGTAGTCGATGGTGGTGTACTGTTCTCGAATACGCTCGATAAACTTTGTGACTGAGGCTACACTGCCAACATCGACGAGCTCGACCTTGAGTTCTGGGTGGTGGTGTTTCCTGGCCTGGTGAGTCCCCGCAGTGTTGGTTGAGTGTTTTTTGTGGTGTTGGAGCTGTTTGTTGAAGTGTGTTTCCAGCGAGGCCAGAGCTTCATGGGCACGTTGCTTGTTTCGGCAGGCAAGAATGACGATTAGTGGTTCGTTGGACTCTTCCACCAAGCGCTCCACGATAGCGTAGCCCACACCACTAGTGACGATCAAGAGGGCAGAACGGATGAGTATCTCCCTGTAGTGACACAAAAATCAATCGCCTCCCCTTACGTATTTGCACCAGTGACAATGGCGACTCTCTTTCTCGTCATGTGAACTTGTTTTTGAATCGGAGAAAGGACGTGAGGAAGGGGTAGGGTGCCAAACAATGAGAAGAATTGGTTGAAAGGGATGTGAGGGGTCAGGATGAGATGAAGAGAGGAGACGAGATGGACAGACGGTTGTTTTGATAGTGTGGAACAAGAAGGAGAAAGGCGTGATAGAACATCGTATGATTTTGGACGAGAGTTTAGCTCAACGCCAACCTAAAAAACAAACAACAACCCGCCATTTCTCTCTGACCCCTTTCACAAACGCACAGACAGGGCAAAATGGCGTGGGATGACAGTACATAATTGCTTTCGTGTGGATTCCCTCTGTTGAATGTGCTTTAACTTGATCGGGATACATATTCTATTGCTGATGCTAACTACGCTTGTAGCCCAAAGTCTCGCTCGGCTTGTTTAACAGCGCCAACAAGCCAATCCATGTCCATCGTGGCACATTCGACTGGTGCACCAGCAAATGTGACCTCTCTCATCGCCTCAGACGAGGACAATGGACTGTCCTGAATCCCAAAGATCAAACTGGTGTACCTTTCCAGTTCACCATGTGCTCCAGTCACTCTGCTTGAGTCCTCTGACGAGAGTTGAGGTCCGAACTGGACGCGCCTCTTTTTCAAATCCTCGACCCAAATCTCCTTGGCATTCTCGCGCTGTGCATTCGCGGCCTTGAACGCCGGATCTAGTGTGACATTGTACCAGTAGACGCCTCGATATGGCCGATCAGAGAGCATGTATGGGTACCATACTTTGTGGTTGATTCGCATGGATTCCCATGGCAGCTTGTCGACAGGCCACCAAGCCGGTGCCATCTCATCGCTTGGAATAAACTTGTTCTTGTTCTTTGAAAGTCCCGTTGATAATACCTGCGATTCTGTTGGCGACGTTGGAGATGATGGAGGATTGATCTTTTCCAGTCCGTGTGCCTTGTAAACAATCATCACGTCTCGGTAGGACTGCTTCTGCGGATTGGAGGAACTTTGCGATAGATTTGAAGGTGTAGAGACGACCCACTGGATGTGCCCGATCGGAAGCAGATTGGGCGTGGCTCGAACAAAGGCTTCTTCAGCCAATTCACGATCCGCAGACTCGGCGATTGTCTCCTTGAGAGACCTTTCGACCTTGCCACCAAATCCATTCCATTGGCCCAGAAGTGGACCGCGTTGTTTTTCACCAAGGAGGAGCTACAAAACATAAAGTGTTGTTTAATTCGCGTGTCTTTGCTGTTGTCTTAGCTGTCATGGCTTCGTACCTGGTCTTTGTCCTTGTCATGAACAAAGATCAAGGTGAAGATCTTGTTGATGGGAATGGTGCTCAAGTCAAATCCGGAATCTCGGCCTAGTTCTGTTTGATTGTCTCGGCCATCTTGCTCGCTCATTCTCTCCTCAGCTGTTGTCATGACGTTCAATGCACAGTGAATCATGTTGTCCATTGTCATGAGGAAAACAGGAAAATCACGTGCAGAAAACGATAGCGAGAGTACTACCCTTTGCAACGGCAAATGTGCTATGAACTGACATTTTTATCTGTATTGACTGAATGTATGAGGGGGGAGTGGACAAAGAAAGGGTTCTCGTAGGGAAGAAGAAAAAAGAGGACAACAAAGGGCAGAACTATGTAACTCTGGATACAGCCATTTATTCTCTTAAACAGACTTGGACTGGAGCTTCTGCAAGTCCATCTCGAGACCCCAGACGTGGCTCTTGAGCTCGAGATGCTCGACGTTCAAGCCGTCGTATACCTTCTTGACATCGGCCTTCAAATCCTGCAACTGCTCCACAGTGGCAGCTTTGGACCGCAAGCTCTTCAGCTCGGCCTCAACAGACTCGATCTTCTTGGCATAGTCGCGAACCTAATAGAATCAAATGATTAATCGAGTGCAGTACAAGTTAGCGCGGATCAAAAGGCTTGCTGTGGGTACGATCTCTTCCTGGTCGAATCACGAACAACGGATATGGCATTACCTTGTTCGTGGAGGCCTGCAAGTCCTCAACGCTGCTCAACAGCAGATTGGAGGCGGTCTGGTACTCCTCCAACAAGTAGTAGTAGCCGGCACCACCAGCGGCAGTAGCGCCGATCAAGAATCCGAGGATACTAAATGATTGACGTCAAGGATCAATGGTCAATTGACGGTTCAAATACCATGGAAGTCTGGTTCCTGAAAGTCTTGACTATAGACCAGGTTCTTCTCCAGTAGTAAAACGCGATCCGAACGCATCTGTGGCTCCTCGTCTTGCAAAAGACGCCCATACACATCGGAGCAGTTCCCATGAACTGTGCAGTGTCCTTTGATATTTTTGGTTGTCACAATGTGAGGTCGAATACACCACAAAACCTCGATATCGATAGAACGAGTTATATTTCGAGCTTCAGGAGACTTGCAAAGGCTTGCGATGTTTGTTCATTGGTGATGGTTCTGGATGGAGATGATGTCCAGGCGTCAAAAGATTGCACTCCTCGTTGAGACGGCGCACTGATCCTGAAACCATGCATCCATTCGCGCACGCAATGATTCTTCCAAGACTTCACATTCCTCTGTTTCAAAACGACTGCCGAAGTCCATGTTTGTCGATCCTCTCGTCCAATCAAAAGCAAAAGGTGGCGCTAGGTGATGCCTTACCCGCCACGGAATCCACCGACGGGACGCTTATAGGAGACAACAGGTGCAGGGGCCTGCTCGGAACGAGCAACAGCCGAGGTGGTGAACTGACGGCGAGCAGCGAGGCGGATGGCAGAAGAGGTGGCGGCCTGCATTATGTGATGGGAAGGAGAAATAGGGATGTGATGAATGGAAGATGAAATCAATGCATTCAGCTCTTTTTTCGGAGACAGGACAGGGCAGATCCCGCAAGTGCAGGGACAGACAACGAACTGTGAGTGCGATGTTTGGTGGCTTAGAATCAGCCCATGGATTTTTGTGCTGTGGCCCGGCGAACGTTCACAAGAGTTGCACTCTGGATGCTTTACACTGAAACGTACTTTTTAATTCTGCGATAGCCTTCCTAAATCGTGGAACTCCTGAAGACGCGTATTTCCACCACGACAAGACGCTTTCGATCTAGGACCGACGAGAATATGAATGGGTGTCTAACCCAGAGTGCTCCATCGTGCCTGAAAGGTATACTCTGTTTTACTATCGTTCACAATCAATGGCCGAGGTCCAGAAGCCGTTCTCCTTAGTCTGATAAAGACAAACGAATGCCGCCCATTATGTCCCGAAAGAGCTGAACGGTGGAGGGAGACTATTTTCCACCAGTATCGCCTCTGACAGCATTCGAGTTCATGAGGTTGGCAATGTACTGCTGCAGCATGATGTTCTCGTCCCTCTTCTTGTCGTGTTCCTCATGAACGGTTGCCACTCGCTTGAGAAGGTCTACGTGATGTATGTAGAAAGGGTAAAGGGATGAGTTTCAACTGGAGAATGGAAGATGGCAACGAAGCAATGCCAGAGGTTTGAGCAAGAAGAATTATTACCTTTCAGACCTTCTTGGAGCTCAAGCACTTTGCTATGCGTTTGTAGGTTGACGGCGTATTAGATGCAAGGCATTTACGTTCACATTTAAATCGGAGCGAGTGGAAGAGTGGATGATGTGTATTTACCCAGCGAGGTCTTCACTCTCGTCCTTGCCGTGGATGAGTGGGAATGTTGTTGATGCGAGATGGTTCATTGCGACCTCGTCCATGTTTGCTGATGAGGTTTGAATTTGAGGCAGTTGGCTTGAGGGAGCTTGCTTGGGAAGGAAGAAAGAATCGTCTGGAGCTTGTAGTTTGTCACCGTTTGAGGGATGTGGATTTAGACCATTTGAACTTTAATTCAGAATGCCTCCTGAATCGCAGTCACTCCCTCTCACCAACCCCTTTTCCCGATTTGGTGGCTGAAGAGGCCCAAATAATAAAAAAAAATAGGCATTCGCATTGATCCCTGTCCCTTTGCCCTTCTTATTTTATTAGTCCATCTCTCCCAACATCATCCACATCCACACACCTGTGTCTTCATATTTTACCCTCTCAATTCCAGTCTCACGCTCAGTGTCATGACTTGCACCTCCATCTCAAATCAACCATAAAAAAGGTGCGAAGAGCATGGCAAACGTCGCGTCTTCCCTTTCTTTTTGTTGCGAGCAAACAAATGTCCGTCCTGAAAAGCATGATGGTTGGCGACTAACCCTAGCAATGCTATGGCGCGCCTCTCTGGGCAGTCAGTCCTCCATTGCATAATATAGAAAATGAGCGCATTACAGCGGCTACAAGAGTTTCGTTTCAAGAAAGAGCAGGCCAAAGCCTTGGGAAGGACCTCATCCACCAGCGCGTCATCCTCAACGTCGTCACTCTCTGCCGGCTCAAGCAGTAGCAAAGTCAACGCTAGCTCGGTGTCAACAACTGCACTAGTCACCAGATCGCCGGCCCGGGAACCCAAAGTCTATGCCCTGAACTCTGATTCTGACAGTGAAGGATCAGAACTCACCCGTGGAGTCACCAATCTGTCCACTAGCTCTCCTTTACGCCGCTCTCCCAACCCTCCAGTCTCATCAAAGCCTACAGCTGCAACAAACGACAAGAGCTTCGCCCCCATCTTCATTCGACCGTCATCTGCGAAACCTAGGCCATCAACCCCACCCACGTTGTCCAGGTCGACCTCCTCCACACCCGAATTAACCTCACCAGAATCGAAAAAAGTTCCCTTCAAGAAACTTGTCAACTCCTTCCGTTACACTGGCGAAGGTGCACCCGACCAGACAAAAGACCTAGACGACAGCGATCTGAGCCTCAGCAGTTTGGACGACATTATGAGCGATAACGATGTCGCCATGACCGAACCTTCTTCATCGAAAGCCGATAACAAGAGCGCAGTAAAGAGGCATATTGACATCAGTAGTGAGAGTGATAGCGACAAGAACAGATCGGATTCACAACCCAGGAGGCGATTGATGAAAAAGGGCGATTTATCCAGGACATCCACTCCAGATGATGCACCAAAACGCCGTCGTCTCGTCAAAAAAGCAGCAGTGTTGGAATCCACGGATGACGAAGCAATTGTGCTGTCCGACGACGATGACCAATCAAGCGGTTCCAACAGCATAGACCACAACATCTCCAAGTTGATGAACACCTTTCCAGACTCCCCATTTGAGGACATTAAGCAGGCACTGAGCGATGCAAACGGAGACTACGCAAGGGCAGCGAGCAAGCTGGTGTCTGGGTCCACGGATCTGTTTTCATTGGACCGCGAATCAAGCCACCCCACCTTTGCGAAGCAGTCAACATTCAATGAATCGGGATCGACCCAGCGTACCAAACTTCTCAAACTCATTTCAAGAAAGGACACATCAGAATCGCCTGCAAGATCTGGATCGCCAGCTTCGCCCAAGCCCAAAGCGAAGCATTCATCCAAGAGTGAGTCCGAAGATTCTGGAGAGTCATTCGATGACGACTCTGATGGCGAATCCAACAATTTCCGTGCTCAGGACCGCAAGGAGGAACGCGCCCTTCAATTTTTCAACGACTCAACGCTCCTAGAGATGCGGGAGCTAACTGGATGCTCAAAAGTCCAAGCGACAGGCGTCATCTCTCTCCGCCCATTCTCCAACTACGATCAGATGTGTGTGGTCCTTCGCAAGACCAAGGGCGTTGGTGAAAAGATTGTTTCCAACTACTTGACTACCAGCGACGCCATCCGCGCTGTTGACATGATGCTGAAGACTGTTGATCAGGTACGCCAGGACCTGGTCGGGACCTTGAGTGTCTGGTTGGGAGACGAGAACAAGAATCTGTTTGAGGTCGCCAATTCCAGTAACAGTATGCGAGTTACAGAGATGACTGAGGATGTCACCGAGAACGAGAGCGCGGATGAGGACGAGGATCCCGGCATGGAGCTTCTGGAAATCGACGCCGAGAAACTGGAGCAAACAGAGGAAGGCAAGAAGGCCATGGAGGGTTTTATCCGCAAGCAGCCAGACAATATGGCGCCCGGATTCAAGCTTAAAGGATATCAGCTTCTTGGAGTGAACTGGTTGGCACTCCTTTGGCGCAAAAAGCTTTCAGGAATCCTTGCCGACGAGGTGTGTTGCCTTTCTTTCCTTTTTCTTCTTCTCCCGTTTGTGTTTGAATGCGATACGAAATGGTCTAAGGACCTCATTTACTAATACTGGACACAACTCTGTAGATGGGGCTTGGAAAGACGGCTCAAGTGATTACATTCCTGGCGCACCTTTTTGAATTAGGAGAGAAAGGACCATTCCTGATTATCGTACCGTCGTCCACGCTGTCAAATTGGATGCGCGAATTTGAAAAGTTTTGCCCGGAGCTGGATGTCCGCAGTTACTATGGATCTCAGGCTGAACGAGAAGAGCTGCGTTACGAACTCGACGAAGATCCAAGCTACAACGTCATTGTCACCACCTATACCATTGCCACAGGTAACAACGACGAGCGTAAATTTCTCAACAAGAGGAACTTTAAGGGCATTGTTCTGGACGAGGGTCACATGGTCAAGAACTGCAACAGCGCTCGATACAAGCAGCTGATGAGCATCAAGACATCTTTCCGACTCTTGTTGACTGGTACACCACTCCAAAACAACCTCGAGGAATTGTTGTCGCTGTTGATCTTTATCATGCCCAAGCTGTTTGCCGAGCACGAGGAGGTCTTGCGAACAATGTTCAAAGTCAAAGTGGATGCCACAAGCGAGAAGAGCACTCTTTTATCCCAGGAACGGATCTCCCGAGCCCGTCATATGATTGCACCGTTTGTCCTTCGCCGGAAGAAGATTCACGTGCTCAAGGATCTGCCATCCAAGGTCGAACGTGTCGTCTTTTGCGATCTGCCATCAGAACAACAAGCGCTGTACAGCCGGATCATGAGCAGCAACGCACTTCAGATTGTCCTCGGCGAGTCTAATGAGGGTGGCTTGGGCGCAGGAGACCTAGACCCGATCGAGCTGGACTCGATGGATCCCAAGGCGAAGGCAAAGGCATTGAAGAAGGCGTCCGGAAAGCAAACAGCAGCAACTAAGAAGGCTGCGAACGAACAGTTTGCTAACATGTTAATGCAGCTTCGCAAGGCTGCCTTGCATCCCATGCTGTTTCGCGAAAAGTACTCGGACGATATCCTCAAGAAGATGGCCAAAATGTGCACTCGGGAAGTTGAGTTCTGCGACTCGAATATCGACTACATCGAAGAAGACATGTCCGTTATGACAGACTTCGAGCTTCATCGCTTCTGTCTTCAGTACAAGGTAAGGGCCAGGATAGAATTTATCCACTTTTACTACTCTTTCCGAACGTCTGCTGATCTTTTTTATATTTTCAAATCATGTAGAGCGTACGCAAGTTTGCTCTCCCAGGAAATCCATGGATGGATGCAGGCAAGGTCGAAGAACTGGAACGACTACTGCCAATTTTGATCAACAAGGACAAGTCTCGCATCTTGATCTTTTCCCAGTTCACCATGATGTTGACGATTCTGGAGTCAGTGTTGCAGACAATGAAGATCAAGTACTTGAGGATGGACGGACAGACCAAAGTGGACGAGCGCCAGCCCATGATCGACTCGTTCAACGACGATACCTCGTACAAAGTGTTTATTCTCTCGACCAAAGCTGGAGGATTCGGTATCAACCTAACAGGTGCCAATGTTGTCATCATGTACGACCAGGACTTTAATCCCCAGAACGACAAACAGGCCGAGGATCGCGCACATCGTAAGTTTTTTTTTGCCACCTTTGTTTGTGCCGAATGGATACATTGTAGGTGAACTCTGCTCTCGCTATTAACGTAATTTTGGAACTTCTTTTTGTTTTCCGCTCTCCTTCAAGGCGTGGGCCAAACGAGGGAGGTCGAGGTCATCAAGCTGATTTCCAAGGGCACTGTCGAGGAGCAAATCTATCAGTTGGCAAACCTGAAGCTCAAGCTAGATCAGCATGTGAGCGAGGATGGTGCGACAAAAGCAGTGGAGTCGTCATCCTCAGGCTCTTCAGTACCCAGTGCTGGATTACTCAGTCTTATCAAACAAACTCTCAAAGCGAATCAGGCGGCCTCAGCGGATTCCTCCAAAGCGACAGTGGATACTATGGGTGCGTCCGAGAAGAAACTGCCACCATCACCGAGCTTGTCTCTGTCTTCCTCCTCCTCACTCTCATCTGCCGATAGCCCATAGTCGCTTATTAATATCATATTATATTTATTGAAGGCCTTTCAGTGTGGATATTGAACTGAAAGCTGACCCATTGTCAAAAGTAAATGCTTTTGGCTGTCAACAGAGTGGGAAATGGGATCCCTTTTTTGTATATCTCTGTCCAGTAGACTCATGTTGAAACATACGCCACCATCCATCCAATGAATAACCATAATGTGGACAAGGTACTGCTCTTTGGCGTATGGATCTTGTTCAGCGGGACAACGTCCTACTTCCTTCCACTCAGGTAAGGCCAAGTCGAGCTTGCCTCGGTCAAGAGCAGTTGAAAGTTTATAAATTAATTAGCCATCCTAGAGTGAGAGGCTGTAGCTCTCTTCTTGCAGACGTCCGAGTTCAGCAAAAAGTCGACTCGCTAAAGCCAACAGTTGCCGCCAAGGACCTGAAAGGTTCACTCTCCAATCCAGCTTCTCCAACTTCAACTCCATTATCAGTAGCAGCAGAGTCTTTGTCGTGAACAGCATAATACTTTCAGCTGGAGGACTCTGGGACCTCGTAGCCCATGGGTTCGGACAAAGAACTATTTAGTCCCGCGCATACTCTTACCACTCACTGATACAACAAAATGCATCCCGCCTCCCCTGCTCTCAACCATTTTTCTTCGATAGCATACAGTATCACGATATCATGCTGAATTTAACGATAAATCTCCGTGCAATGAACGTGCTACTGTTCTTGAGTCAATGTTCGCATCAGCTTAACCTTCAGGTACCATAAGCTCGTACTTTGGAATGGAACCTATCCGCCGAGCGCCTGTCGTCAGCAAGAAGAAAAAATAACGGTTCACACGTACAGTGCTCGCGAAACCCTCCCCTCAAACAGAGAAAAGCCTTCATCGATCTCTTCTCTCAGTGTGCACATATATTAATGAAAACAAACGTGCCTCGTAAGCGAGGGAAAGAGATGCTCAATCGCGGTTGAGATGAACACAGTACAGTACTGGATTAAGTCTATATCTCGAGTCCATACTCTGCCAATCTGCCTTCACCTGTTCACCTGTTCATCATTGTCAACATAGTTTAAAAGAAATACGCTCGCTGTACCATCTTTCATGCTCTATCATTTGTAAACCCACTCTGGTCACGCCACCTAATATAACACCTATGACGGTTGTTTTCTCATGAAATATCTATTACTTATTAATGGTCATGTATTATCGTAAATTATAGTCAAGTAATGGGGCCGTTAACTTTTCTCATATGGCCACTCCATGAAGATTGACCGCGCTTGAAGATGAGGCCGCCGCCAAGCTAATTGTCTTTTGTAGGCTAGGCTGTGCCTTGGGCTTGAGCGACCCGTTGTCCTCGACCAAGGGCAAGAACGAGACTTGCGGTCGATCGGCAGCCATCTTGGTCAGTACAACCTTCCAGAGCCAGGCCGGAAGATGCCGCGTAACGAATCGTGTCATCTTCGCCTTCATATTCTGTACAGATGGAGCCAGGAACGTCAGTCTGAACGAAATTGTTTCCTGGTGTACATGGCAAACAAACAAATAAACAAAAATTAGAAAACGCGGGTGAAACGAAGCACTTACCGTTGCTGTCACTTTGCCAAGCATCTGACTCGTTTCAAAGGTCTGTTTGGAGACAGGGAGTCGTTCGGCCCGATACTCCTTGAAAATCTTTTCCAGATCTTTTAACGAGTACGACGGCAGCACGTTGATCCAGTTGGCCAGTGCTACTGCATCCTGCATCGATGTCAACGCTCCAGCGCCGCCTATTTTCCACAGATCAATGAGGGGTATGAATATAAGAAGGTTAGAAACGGATGTGTCCAGAAGTATATGTCAAGGAACACAACCCATGCAACACGTCGTTCGAACCTGAGGGGTTGAATTTGTGACATGCATCACCAAGGAGCACTGTCCGACCGCCAAACCAGGTGTCAAAGACCTTTTCTTCGATGACCACTTTGGAGATCAGCTCCTTGGGCGTAAAGTCGAACAGATCGCGCAGTTCCATGTTGTTGCCGACGCCACCGGGAATCGGAAAGTTGTAAACCTCGTGGCACATAGCGATGGCGGCCTCGGGGCCCCAGTCCGAGGCTCGGAAGCTGTCGTTGGCCTTGCTTGAGACTTTGTCGAGGTACTGGAAAACGGCCCAGCAAATAGTGTTGTCTTTTGTTGTAAATGTCGACCACTAAGTTGTTGTTGTTGTTGTTGTTGTTGTTGTTGTTGTTGTTGTTGTTGTTGGTATGGAAATTAGAAAGCAGATGTCAGCATCGTCACTCACCCCCGATAGTATTTCCACACGCTTAATAGACAACGACTTACCGAATACGGCCTGTTCTCACCGAGCACTGTGAGGAACTGGCTGCACTCTTCCTCAAGACCTGGGTATCCAGATGGCTTCAAAGGCACGGTCTGGCCTACGAGCCCCACGCAGCTGAAGGGCATCGCCAACCCATCAGATGGCACCAACGTGCCTGCCTCTTTTAACTGTTGGTAAAGACTCTGCCGTACGCCCGAGTTGACGCCATCCGCTCCGACAAGAATGTCTCCAGTGTAGGACGTGTTGTCGGTGCAATGGATCTTGACCCAGTTGTCTCCTTGTTGCATAGAGCGAACGCGTTTGCCCATGTGTACCTTTTCGTCCGGGATCTGTCGCCGGAGAAGGTCATGTAGAGCAGGCCGGGCAATGATGAACCCGCTAGCCCCACCCCTAGACAAATACGAAAATAGAAGTAATCAACACTTGGGTAACCGGACTATGCAAAGTCTTCCATCACTGGCCCAAAACTACAGAGTGGGAACATGCAAAAAACATGAAAAAAAGGGAAACACAAAGAACCCTTACATCTTTAACAGTGGAGAAAAGTCCATTATAAACTCTGGTTTACGTTCTTCGTTGAAGACCTGGATGCAGTTCGCGATCTTGGCCAGCTTCAGGAACTCGTCGTAGATGCCAATCTGCCTAAAGATGGGTACGACGCCTGGCCCGAGTGCAATGGCTGAGCCTAGGAGTATCAACGAGTTTGACAAAGTGAGTGGAGGGAAATTAAAATCTGTTGGAAATTAAAACGTGCTACGCCAAAAAAAAGACGGATGATTGAGTATACCATATGCCTTATTCTCGTGGTATCGCTCAAACAGCTCATACGGGATACCCGCAAGCTCGAGGAGGATAGCGAGCGTGAGGCCACCGATGCCTGCGCCTACAATCAAGACCCGTGGTGGGTTGGACGGAGTTGCAGGCATGCAGTTGGACGGACCTATGTCCAGGGGTGATGTAAGGAACGATGGAGACTGAATGGTGGAGAGAAGGAGAGAGAGAGATGGCCCGTTTGTGAGAGTTGGAGAGGTTTGGCTTCAGTGATGAGAACTTGCTTTATAATAAGAGTAGAGATGATGGCAAGAACTGATGATGGGACTTTGTTTAGAAGGGGGATCAAGATTGAGAATGACGATTGAGGTAATGAGGATGAGAAAACGAAATCATTCATGTTAAGGAACTAAAAGGTTGCCCTCAAACCATACTCCACGTCCATGGACACGTTTGCCTTGCGCTTCTTTCTCTCTACTGTCTCTTCTCGTCTTTGCACGGTCTCGTTAATGTATCCCGCTCACTAGCTTTTGATGTTTGTAAGATGGGAGATGTGGAAATATGAGCGTGTCGGTGCAAACCTCCATCCCTGTTCATCAACAACAAAACAACGGAACGAACAGCGCGTTCGCTTGATAGTCAGTCTCTCTCTTTTATTTTGCTTCGATGGAAGAGAGGAATTAATGGTGCTGTATGAGAAAGGGAGTACAAACGAAGGGCCACTGTCTGTACGCTGTCCTTCTCGCCTTCATTTCATGAGTCTTTTTAGTGTGTGCAGTGTGCAACATGTCGCTTGCCAGTCCTTGTTTGTGTTGCACAATCGAGGCCATTTGGTGGAATACAGTCTGCAGGGCCTCGGAGAAGAGAATGAAGACGGTTGGTTGCTCACATAGTACACCGTTATATCTCTCGCCTCGTGTATTACTTTCACCCCAAACAAACAAACATACAAACAAGCACTTCTTGGCCTACCTTCCTCCTCCAACTTGCATCGGTCTTTTTTTATCACAAATGTTGGATGGTTGGGGTGGATTGAATCTTTCCATCTTTCAAATGAAAGGTTGTGAGGGGAGGGGGGATCGAGATCCAGGAACAGGACACAGACGAAACGTGAATGAATCTGAGACCAATAAGCTTTGGTCCTAGTTGTTGACACATCATCTCAGGAACGAGATGGACAAGCAGCAGGTCAGCGCAAAGAACAAATCTATGCACATGAGATCATAGCCGAGATACTTCTTCCGATCCAAATGTTGTCTGTCAAGACTAGATCACTGCTGTATGCTGACCCGTTCTCCTGGAAGAGATGTACTAACAGGACTGGGTAGTTCTTGGACTTCCACAGGTTGGAGTAATAAACTCACAGGACCATGACATAGACCACGAGCACAAATCCAATGATAATGTTGACGATCGAGTAGGCGGAGCCAGTCGAGTGCAATAGTGTTAAAGCCCAGACTGCTTGATCCTGTGATCTGGGAGAGGACCACGTTCTTGGGGCTGATCCAGCAGATCCACAAGAGGACGCCAGTTATGGGAAGATATAGCCCAGAAGCCAGTACCAGGTAAAGGAACGGAGGATCACTAGCAAAAATAATCTCATGAGCAATATGCTATGAGCATCCTGGAACACCTCAGCAATATGGTGCGGCGAGTGGAACAACAAGGCATATACCAAATTCGAAGGCCACATCATGTGTGCGGGACAGACCAAAACCCCACAAAGTGCGCCGGCCACGGTGAAGCCAGTGATCTGAGTGGTGAGGACCCGGTGCAAGCCAGCGATAATGAGTTTTTCATCATTGTAGAACAGCTTCCGCAAGATACTGATGTCGACAACTTAAGCAGTTCCTGTGCTGCAAGCAATGATGGTGCCAATCAAGACACTAAGAGAGAAGGAGTAGCCAAACAAGGAGTACTAGGTAGGAAGAGCTCTGGTCATGAAGTGACTGATGGGAGGAGAAACCAGGGTGGCCACCTACAGAATAAAACCAATTGAGATGGTTATCCGGCGGAGATAAAAGAACCGGTTCATGAACAAGATGATGCTGGTGAACACGAGTTCGACGAACCACATGCAGAAGGTGTTGCATGGGATCGAAGGATTATCAATGTCTAGATGTATGGTAATAAGTGTGAGCTATGATACTCTTCAAACATGTCAGAAGGAAAGTGGAAAAGGTTTGTTGTTCTGGATGTAGTTACAGAGAGCGTGATTTATGGAGAAACTGCGCGAAAGGATGAAAGATAGATATTGTGCAATTTAGAGTAACAATGGGCAAAGTGGAGGGCTGTGAAGAGTTGACGCAAGTTGGAGAGGGAGATAGAGGAACTATGGTAGCGATACTCACTTAACACAGTGATGCAGACTTCCTCAATGGGTAAACTGTCCTCTTCATGCAGCTCTAGTTGGATCTTGATACTTGTTCCTTCTTTCAGGATGAAGTGGCAATCCACCAGCACTACCAAGGAAGCCCTCTATCACCGGCGCAATGACAGCAAGGTACGATAGAGCTGTGTGATATTGTGATATTCATACATACACAACCAATGCCCTTCTACTCCAGTGCCCCATTTGGTCTAGTCTTTCTTTGCACTTGAACAAATATTCAGTGTGGCAGACAATAGAAAATGTTAAGTAGAACCAAAACAATGCCAAATTGCTTCTTCATCATTCCAGAAAACGGTAAAGCCGAGCACAAACCACCCTCCGCTGTGTTTTCCGGTGTAAGTGAGGGATTGTGCGATGGAGTTAATATCTGCAGAGTCTGAATGACCGTACACATCAACACAATGAAGTCAATCAGCTTGAGGGAGGGTGAAATCATGTCATAGCTCTTGGGTCGTACACACTAAACTGGAGAGTCAAGGAGGTTAAGCGGTCAGAAGCAGTTCTCAGGTTACGATTCAGATCTGACCAATCCACTGATGGAAATGAGCCTGTGAAGTGGAAAGTAGGGACTCAGTGAGTAGTCGGGAAAGGAATAGTGAGAAAGAGATGTGGAGGCAGACACGCGCACACATCTGACTTTTACTGGGGTAAAAGGCACGTGAGCAGTATTACATGCGAAACGGCAACGCCTAGGTCACTGGAGCCATATAAGGGAAGATATCGGTCCTGCACATGCAGTTATTTGCAGGATCGGGCTTTGGGATCGCCAGTATTGGTACCCTGAGGTTGGAAATCGCTTTAAAAACTGGATCATAAGCATTTACTTCGTTCTCTGGTAGTTTGGGGAATTAGGGTCCGTAGGTAAAGTACCTTGGCCAGTCTCTCAATGTATGTGACTTCCACGACATATTCGCTGTAATTCCTCAAGTTGTGGCGGACAATAAATATGGGTGGAAGGTGACTAGTTCACTTGCGCTGGTTTCTCCGCCTCGCCTGATAGTTCTTTCTACTGTTATTACTGTTGATGCTGCCGCTGTTGGATAAGATCGATTAGTACCAATCTCCGTAAGGCGTGCTGCAGGGCCTGTTATCGCACTTTCTAGATTTCCGCCTCAAATATGGCACGGCCACGTCATACCAGACGCTGTTGACAAGTGTACGCTGGAGCACGTTGAGATTGTTCGGTTGCTGGTAGACCATACGGTCGAGCTTTGGAGCATCAAATATATCGTCAAGGACGAGGTCGGTTCAAGAGAGAACGAAGGAAACATAATGCATTGGGCTTTATTCAAGCGATGCCACAGTTTGTGATCCATCATTGAATGCATGTACTTCTTACGTTTCTGAGTTGCATGCCGATATTCTACATGCCATGCCGGGCCCACACAGCATGTCCAGAGTCACTATTGCGTCGCAGATGAAATGAGCTTGCCACCAGCAGACTCCATCCAAGCAAGCGACCCATGACAACAAAATAACCTTCCCTCTGGATTAAGAATCTCAGCCGTTTTTAGTCTTTCACAGTACAAAGTCATTCACTTGAGTAAGCCCATGGGGTGTTCATACCCACCTTGGAATTATGGACTCAGACACCTTCCGCCCTCTTCTGCTAATATTGGGACGAGATTTGCGTTCTTTGGTCGATCGTTCTTTGCCTCGCAACCTTGCCCCAGAGACAGTCGGCACTCTCTCGTATGTTCTCTCCTCTCATATATTCTTTCTTCTCATATGATCGTGCGGTTTCGATTGCATTCTTTCGGATGGGCCAACCGTTTCCAACTCATTGTCACCTCGACCTCAACAAAAACGGCTAAAAGAAGGTCTACATCGCTTTCCCACCTCTGACACTGAATAGAAATAAAGTAAATATCGATCTGCTGCAAGGGGCCTGGCAAGCACACTAATGCAAGGGAGTGCCGTGACCTTTTTTTTTTTTTTTGTCTGCGTTTACCAAATTGCAACAGGCCACCTTGCTCACTCAAATAACAAAAGCACCAGCCTAAGATTATCGCGCTTGGACACACGAAATCGCTCATCATGGTCACAGTTGGTAGAGTTACTCAATTTGGGGTATTCAAGTGCATGGTTCGTTGTTTGGACCAATACAATCTTTTGTTATATGGAGAGGTCCTGGGAAGAAAGGGAAAATGACTAACATGAATGCAAACCATAAACAGCAATGCTCCAGCTTCTTTTTATTCACATAGTAAAGCCGTGGATGTGAGTCATATTGCAGCCAGAAAGCAAAAGAGACGTGATGCCATTTGGCGTTTGGTGAGCTCCGTAGACTATCACACTTGTGTCTCCGTCATTCTTTCATACCACTTCAGCATGTGCATCGGCTCTCCCACTTCGTGTCGATGTCGCGCGGTTACAATGTCATTATCGTAGCTCTCGTGCCTAGAAAAGAGACGACACAACGGATTCGCAGGCTAAACCCTGGGATTGTAATAATGATTGGTAACCATAACAACATAGAAAAGAAAACAATGAGAGCCAGAAAAGCGATTATCGGATCAGAGATGGGGATGGCCTTGTCAAGAGGTTGGCGGTCAAGACGGGATAACCCTCGGTCAAGAAAAAGAAAGAAAAAAGTGTGTTTCTCATTGCTGCTCTCGCCGCCTATTGGCCATCCTTGTTGGACACAAGGAATGTGACCCATGCTTCTTTGTTTGTCCATGCCACTATTGGCCATTGTCCAAGAGGCGAAAGGGCTTGGATAGTTTTGCCGTTTAACATGCTTGTTTTTGCCTGATTATTTATTTATTTATTTGTTTGTTTTTTGACTGGCTATATACCCTGGACAAGGCTCGGGAATGGAGAAGGCAGGCTGACCGAGGGTTCGTGGGATCGGGTGCTGACCAATGGTATTGCTCACTGCCGCAGATCATCCACTATAGTCCATTGGAGAATGAATGGGTACGTTCAGTGATAACATCAACTGTGTGAAAGAATCGCCTTTGTATCGATACAATGATGGACTACGATAACTCAATGCAATCATTCATCGTAAAACATACCTTGCATCCAGCACACGCGACAAAGCGAGCTATCCTCATTTAGAATCTCTTCGTACCCGAGAAAATGTTGTTCCCTGTCGCCACTGAGTGTACACAAATACGAGTAGCTATCCACACTCTGTACCATGGTATTTCCCACGACGTTTTCTGCTCTTGGGAATGAACGAGATAGCAGATCAAGGTTCGTCATGTTGTCTGTCCATTTGTTGAGCCATGGTCACAGAGCAACAAACATCAAACAGACGCCACTGTGTTTCAATTGCCAATTACACCGACATGCACGCGACGCAAGGGATAACCACTTCAGTTCGATGTTTTCCAGGGTAACCCATTCATGCAATATTCTATCTTCTTGTCGACTTTTCCCACTCACCAACCACGTTCGATGTTCATTCCGCGACTCATGTACTCATGAGAGTACTGTACATTCGAAACTAGGTCGTTAAGTTGCGATTGTGTGTAATTGAGGACCATATAGAAACAGGAGCCGCGCCCGGCTTGTCCTCCCAGTTCTTGCTTTAACTTGCGCATTTTCAAATATTTTATTTCATATTATGGATCCCATGGGATACATGCACGTTACCTCAACGGCAATGCGGGCTAGCGAAAATGGTCGTACTTGAGAGCCGTGGACGTATTAGCAGGTAGCTTTTTGGTCACATTCTCGGTGGTCGCAGATAATAGCTGCTCAATTGGCAAAGACGTAACAGGCATGCGTGTGCCCTTTGGCCGCCTTTTTACTTGTTTGTTTGTTTATGTTGGCGATGGCTTTGTTGGGTCACTTTGTCAATTCATGCTTTTCCTACTTTGCCTCTCAACTGTCACCAATAAGTCAGAGAAACAACCAAAGTTTGAAAACGTGGGAAACTGACGCGCTCGGCTGTTTTCTTCCCCCCCCCCCCACCTTGAATGTTACTTGGCACCCTAGAAGACGGCGCCGTACATGCATCGTTGAGGGACTGCCTAGTAACAACATCCTGTTCTCACTGAAGGGATGCACCTGGAGCAGCATTGGCATTGTTGCGACGTTTTCGTTTCCAACCCATAGTAAGCCATGGCTATAAAAACGAACCCTGTACGAGGGCGGGATACTAATTTACGTACGCGGGCATTCACTTGGTTGTCATGAGAAACAGAAGGAGTGAGAGCTTTTTTTGTTTCTTTTACCAGTAATAGTTTGACCAGACAGCTGTACTTTTTCAGCGCATCAAATCTTCACTCTCTTGACTACCCCATGCGCACTCCTCTTCCAAAAAGAGCTGTTTTGCAACACAAAATAAAACGATTGCATTTTACGGCGCGTTCGTGTCTGGACACAAACGCCACCTGTTGTAACTGTTGTTGGCTGCATCTGACCGTTTGATGCAAATGCAAGGGCTCAATTAGACAAAGAGGTTGAGGCCAACTGCGAGGGAGACGTATGTAATTTGTGTAATTGTGATTTGATTATCGCTCAAAGGTCCAGATACCCACCTGTTTGCCGCCGTACTTTACTCCATTCACATGTTGACCGCTTTGTTGTCTTGTTTGTTTGTTTGGTATGAGAATTAAAGACTTTTGGCGATGTGGACAAAGTCATGGACATAGACCAAGGTAATTCAGAAAGCAACATTGCACTAGCAAAACAACAAACCTGGAAACACGACCCGAGTAGTATATACAAAAAGTAGGATGATGACCAGGGAACAGCTGAATGGAAAGGCGGGCCAGAATAGCAAAACATAAACAAACAAAAGTGACGTGGGCCAATGGGCAGGTGTTTCCCACCGTATTCTCATGAGAACTCAAGGCGATAGGGTGATGTTCCTGAGTACTTTTTGCCTCTGTGTTGTTTACCTCATTGTCCATTGAGACCTTGTTGTACGGCAAACAATGAAAGTACGATCCATTAAACTCGCCTCTTCATTCTTAACAACTGCTAGAAAACCAAGTATAAAAGCGACCTGGAATCCCACGTCTTTCCTTTTGTTCTTCATCCTCATCTCCATCCAGCCCTTCTCAGCCCTTCTCAGCCCTTCTCTCATAAAAACTACCGCGCCACTCTTCCTCTCCCATCCCAAGCACAAAAAACCAAGCACTCCAACCATGAAGTACACCGGTCTTCTCATCTTTGCCTGCGTCGCCCTTTTCTCCGTCGAAGCTGCTCCCTTGATCAAGAGCAACACCGGCAAGCCCATCCCTGACTCGTACATCGTGGTCCTCAAGGAGGGCCAGTCCGTTGCCAACTTCCAGACCAAGTTTGACGACATTGCTCGCCGCCAAAACGGTCGTGGACGCAAACCCACCATCAGCCGCAAGTACGAGACCATCTCTGGCTTTGCCGCCACCATCAACGCTGCTGCTCTCAAGGAACTCCTCGCCGCCGACGAGGTCGAGTTTGTTGAGCAGGACCAGATTGTCACCCTCAATGCTGCTCAGCAGTCACCCCCCTCCTGGGGTCTCCCTCGCATTTCTCAGCGTAACTTGAACCTGGCTGCCCCCTACTACTACCAGGACCAGGCTGGTTCGGGTGTCACCGCCTACGTGATTGACACTGGCATCAACACCAACCACGTTGAGTTTGGCGGCCGCGCCACCATGGGTGCCAACTTTATCCAGGGCTCTGCCAATACGGACGAGAACGGACACGGCACCCACGTCTCTGGCACCATTGGAGGCAGAACCTACGGTGTTGCCAAGAACGTCCAGTTGGTCGGTGTCAAGGTCTTGAACGCTCAGGGCTCGGGTTCCTTCTCCGGTATCATTGCAGGTATGGACTGGGTTGTTTCGCGCGCTCGTGGCACCAAAGCCGTTGTCAACATGTCTCTCGGTAAGTGTTTTTTTTTTTTAGTTTCGCACTGTGCATTGATCCAAATAATTTCGATTTCCTGTTTCTCACCATTCTTTACTGTCATAAATGATTTGCTCTCGTATAGGTGGCGGCAAGTCGCAGGCTGTGGATGCTGCGGCCACTCGTATCTTCAATGCCGGTATCGCTCTTTTGGTCGCCGCTGGCAACGACGCCAACGCTGATGCTTGCAACGGTTCCCCCTCCGGTGCCCAGGGTACTTTCACCGTCGGTGCCACTGACCGCAACGACCGCATTGCCACCTTCTCGTCCTGGGGTCAGTGCGTTGATGCCTTTGCCCCCGGCGTTAACATTGTCTCCTCCTGGATTGGCTCCTCCACTGCCACCAACACCATCTCGGGTACCTCGATGGCTACGCCTCACGTTGCCGGTATTGCTGCCCTTTTGCTCTCCTCGGACTCGTCCCTGACCTCCACCCAGGCCTTGTACACCAAGTTGCAGCAGACTTCGACTGCCAACGTCATCGCTGGCAACTTGAATGGATCACCTAACCGCTTGGTCTTCAACGGCGCCGTTTAAAACGGTCGACTATTCGTTATGATGAACCACAAACACAACTGACAAACACTGGATGTTTGTTTGACAATATTATCCAAAAAAAAAAGTCGGATAGGCACTGGATGCTATCCTTTAGTTATTTATCTTTAGTTGACAATTGTCAGCTATGTTTACTCAATAAAAAGAAAAGCTTTTTGAAAATACGAAGTTGTTTGAAATTAGTGGCAAAAGTGGAATGTTAGGAGATAAGGACATCTAATTCCACGGCGGCGTTTTCTCGTCCCAATCGCGACCATGATTGATGTCTCGAGCCGTATGAACTCCTCTGTCGCCAGCTGTCCCAAAAAGATCTCGTAAGCTTTGTAAGCTGTGTTCGCATGAGCAAACTGTGATACGAGGCTTCCATGTAGTATCTCTGGGAATCCCTCCCTGAAACATTGAGCTGGGAAGCTCGTCGGTGCCTGACTGCATTCTCCTATGCCGACTTCTGCTACGAAGTGTAGCAGAAATAGCAACAGGGCAACGCAACCACCAACTCATCTCAACCGAAAAGCACAGTCTTGGACAAGTACGGCTCTTATGTCTGGACGCGACCCTCTCTCCGACGACCTCAAAAAAGATCCGACATGGCTGGTCGACTACACCCCGCATCGACCGTTAGGCGAGGTCCTTGCCCTTGGCAAGTATGGCATTGTACGCCAGCTCTACAAGAGATTACCCAACCTCCGTTAAGAAAAGTTGGATGGCGAGATCGCACACTTTGAGTTGGCCTGGATAACCAGTGTCGTCCTTGACTGCGTCCTTTCAATCACCTGATACCTCGCCCTTGGGGTCAGACCCTTGAAAGTTGTCGGTCTCAGAGTCTACCAGAGGCACCACGCCATAAAGTTAGCACTTTATGGTGTAGACGACAACTACGACAACGGGTGGAGAGTGGGTCCAAAGAGTGAAGCACCTTTGACTCCAGCACCTGTGCAGCGTTATCTAATGGCCCCCAGTCACTGTGGAGACACTGAGCCTTAACCTCGACAAGATCTCTATACTCAAATACACCACTGCCACCCTCATGTCTATCGACCAGATCAAGAGCCAACCCTCCATATGGACGGGACTGAAGCACCTGGAGCTCACCGTCACAGGCGACAAGTCTGTCTTCCGCCTGCTCCTTTGGATCTGAGCGGAACTACACTACCGTAAAGATATTAGGAGCTGTTATGGATGGACCCAAAATCGTCCAAAGCTTGGTTGATGTCATCGATGCACACATGCCGGACGTTGACGAGTTGCGCGTGGGCGAGGAGAGCGATCGCCGGAACAAGACCCAAATCTAGGATACACAAGTTGCCGCGTAGATCAAGGCGAGGAAAGTTGGATGGCGAAGTATGGAACTTGGGGTGAGAAACCATCAAACCACGCGCAGAAGCCTTTCGCGCTCTGGCAAAGCAATACCCGAATCTCGAGGAGTTCACTTGCCTTTGTAGTCGGCAAGCACTGCAGTGTCGTCGAGATTCTTTTCTCCTGCTCGCGCCTGCGCAAGTTGATCACTACCTGCGACGATGCTCCATGTGCTATGGAGTATGCTCACTCTCGAGCCGAGTCGCTTGTCGACTGGGATCCGGTCTAAAAGTCGTTCACACTATGGCAGTGAGAAGTCACCCTCAATGAGCTTCGAGGCCGTATTACCGGCGTATAGCATTAACATAACGTCAAGGGCATTCAAACAAAGGTGTTTGAGCGCTTTGGACAGTTGACCAAACTGGATATTCTTCATGGCCACTCAATTGTTGATGAGTTCGATGATGGATGGGATCCTCCGGAATATTACCAGCGAGACTGCCTGAAAGGGACACTGGCCAATGAGCTTGCCAAGATGGAAGGGCTGAAGGAGCTGTTTCGATGGTATGGGCCACTAAGTCAAGCTGGCGGATCTGCAGTGTATGATTGCACACTGGCTCAAACTCACAGCGGCCTATGGTCTGGATTACGAAAGTGAGGAGTACAAGTGGTTGAGAACCATCCTCAGATCAAGTTGACACCCGAAAGTACTATCATCTCTACAGTTAATATGAGCAGCAAGTCCAACGACGAGGAAGTGGTTTATGATTTCTGTGATTACGATAATTATTATTCTAATAAACGCCGCCATATGTAACATTTGACGGATGCGATTTAAACAATAGCAGAAGAAAGAACAAACGTCTGGACTGGTTGACATAAGCGAATCATCAAATAGATCTTGGCTCCGATGCTTGAGTGTTTTGAAGCTGCTCGACCTTGAGTGTTTTGAAGCTGCTCGACCCTATTAGAATGAGACATCGTTGGCATTCCTCTGCTCATATCTGTACTAATTTTCTAGTCCATCCGAGTAGTTTTCGAAACTGCAATAGTAGAGTCTTAAACATCCCGTGCCATTGCGACACAGACCTGAAGTATACTTCGGATAGCCAACCAGCTTAAAGGCTCTCGATCGACGAAATCTTTCGGATGGTTGTTAAAAGACGACATCCACCCTTTCTTGACCAGGCCTCTTGGATACTGGTGGCCAAATTGCTTGAAAATGAAAATTTCAGTTTGAGGAATAGCACCGGTAATATCGATGCTGCTGTCCGGTGTGCAGGGTTGAAGATTGCACTCAAGTTGGCGTTGTGCTGCTCGAGTGTGTGGTGATGCCGAAAGAGGTTGCTTGGTTGAATGATACCAAGGCGAAGTGGCACTTTCCTTTGTTGATGAGAGTGGGACCCAAACAATGAAGTACCGGGGTGCACCTCATCTCATGGACTCCTGAATGTTGCGCATGGTATGTTGATGTGACGCAAGCACTATGCGAACTTTCGCAACAACCTAGTGAAAGGAGAGCCTAGCCACCCCCCATGCCCTGTTTCTATTTTCTTTTTTCGACTTTTTTTTCCCACTCCTGTTGACCTGTTGAATACTTTTCAACCCGGTCCCGTTATGTTCGAAGTGCCGGAAATGGACCATATGGTCTGCGTGCAGCTCAGCACCCTTGATCTCTTTCAGTGCTCGCAGGTCTGCAGCGCCTGGTACGATGTCGTCATGCCGTATCTGTGGGCGACCATCCCCCTTCTCAAGAACCGGCAGCAGCAGGAGTCACTTCGGCGACTGGTATTGATCGACTACACCAGGAAAGGCAGTGGAAGAAGCAACTAAGGGAGGAAGAGGAGGAGAATCGATCTTCTGGGCCAGTAGTCTCCCACTGATTCAGCCAACACTGCTCGAAGAATATGGCCATTTGGTCAACACCATCCCCAAGTTCGATACCTTTGTCCAGGCATTGAACATCTCGTCTGGCGAACAAAGCAGGAGATTTCTACGCATATCAAGCTCTCTTCTCGAGCAGTTTTTCAAGCGATGCCCCAATATCATTTAGGGCTCCCGAGCTGCTGATCTGCGGTCAATCGACCTCCTGTTCAGAGTGCAAGTCAACGCCATTGCTAAGACTATCGTCCCATTGGCACAGACTCTATTGATCGAACCTGAGGTGGCTTGAGACTAGGCAATGAGACTTTCGGTGCTCAGAAAAATATTGGACGCCACGTCCAGTCGTTTGTCGGCACTATGCCTCCGTCTCAACTATTATCGGGACGATTCAGCAGAGTATGGTGAAGATCACGCATGGAAGAGCCCCGGAGCACTGTTTGGTAATCTCACGAGGTTGCATCCCGTAACATGTGGTGACTACTGTTACGACAACAGTGCAGTCTCAGACTTTTGGGTCGAACTGTGAGACCATTGCCGCGGGATTGAGGTGTTACTAGTGAACTAGGTACTGCCGTCGATCTTCAATACGCTGGTCAGGGGCGTCTCGGCCATGCCAAACCTCGACAGAGTCATCTTGGGAAACGGTCAAGTTTCTCATTTCGACGTTTTATACGACGATCATCAGCTAGCTGCCCTGATATCTGCGGGTTCAAAAGGGTGGAAGCAGGTGCAAAACGACTCAACTACACAGATGGGAGGATTCTCTATGTTTGATCTACTACAGCATTTTGCTGTACTGGAGGATCTTTCAAATGTGCAGCACATTGGCGGCATGGGCGTGATCACATTCTTGTCAGTGTGTCCTAAACTCTGTAGTTTTTCCGTTCAGGAGAGGTGTACCCCCGCCACCGCTGGATGATACACTATCAGATATCAACATTACCCATTTTATCGACTGGGACTCTACAACCAAGCTACTGAATCCCTGGGCTTGTGAAACTACGCTCACAGTGCTTCGGATATGGGTGGACGGGATCCCACTGGACGTCGATGAAGATTACCCAAGGAAAAGGCAATATCTCACCAAGGCGACATTTGAGCGCCTTGCGCGGCTGGTGAACGAACCTACAGGAGCTGGCTCTAGGATATGCACCGCTTGTGCCAGATGGCATGGACTTTGGTCTAGAACCTGCATGCATGGAGATGACACTCTCAAGCGGGCTGTGGAGACTTGAGGCTCTGAAGAGCATGAGGATATTGGATCTACGATGAATGGACCACGTGGTCCAGAAGGGGGAAATTGAGTGGATGGTGAAGTATTGGCCCCATCTATCACAGGTCGTAGGCTTAGATCCCGACAGCGTTAAGTGTTGGTGTGGTTCAGCGCGAATCGCCCATGAAATAAAATAACTCTCTAAATGCGTCTGGCGAGTAGCTGAAATCTCGCAGTAAATTAAAAAGTGACACGGTTCACGATACTTTCGGACCATTGGTCCTTCGATTTCTTCAAACATATTTGCACCTTCACGCAGCCATTGATTTGGAGTTCGGGGCACCCTAATCAGGTCTTGCACTTAATTTTTGTATTACGGAGACATGAGTGAGTGGTGGACGATGAGTAAACCCGAGAGGAAACAATTAAATTCGCACTTTGCTTCAACGATGCTCCATACGATACTATTTCGCCTTGCTCAATCGTGGTGCCTGTTGATTGAGCCATTGAACAGCCGCATCCAGATCTGTCATTTCGCTCTCCAGAGCTTTAACACACCACTCGATCGCGTACTGACCCTGAAGATCCTCGAACAACACTTGCGCTAGGACCTTCTTGCGTGTCGTGGCTTCGTCCACGCAGAGCCAAACCTTGCCCGTCTCCGTCGTGCTCCCGATTTTAGCCTCCTTGAGGATCACCATCAACTCTGTTGCTGCACTGGTTGCGTCCATCTCTCGACCACGACTCGTGGCACAGTATGAATTCCGGCACCAGCTGTTCCCACATCCTGCCATGAGCTGCGAATGGTACTTTCTTGCCAGCCGCTGGGCCAACTTCTGGTGCTTGGGATCCTCGGTCGGGACCCAGTAAGGTCCAAAGCACAGCTGGCAAAGTCCCAGAATATTAGTCGACCGGTTCCGGACACAGTTCTGGTTTGTGCACAATTTGGGCGTCGACTGACTCTGGCGCTGGTACTCGTGGTTCTTGGCGTGAACCTGCACGTCCTTGAGCGAGACCATCTGGGTGCATTTTTGGCACTGGATTGTTCGGTCGCCACAGTAGGATTCGTGCGCATGCAATCCTCGGATCCGATCACGGGCGTTGGAGGATAGGGCACCCTGCTGGACCAACGTATGGCAGTAACGGCATATGATGAACCGCTCAGAACAGTTGGTTCGACGGTGGAGGGCTAGATCTGGAAGTCGAGCTGATTCGAAAGATCCGCATGAACATTGGTACCATCCATGGTAGATTTCCATGTGCTTGTTTTTTTCTGAAATGTCGCCATGCTAACACATGAGTCATGAATAAATACGAGAGTTGATTAGATGTGTTTGGAATTTCGTCCGCCAGTCGTTTTGACTTGAGCAGTGGAAGTAATCGCGCTTTTTTACCTTATCGCAGTGATTGCAATGAAAGTGGTTGACAGCGTCCTCTTTTTTCATGACTTGACCACATTTGTCGCACTTGGTATTGTTTCGCAAACAGAAATTAGTGTGTAGCAACATGGTTCTTTCTGGGATCCAGGAGCCACAGTTGGTGCAAGGTTGGTAACCGGGTACGTTTTCGTTGGGCTGCGCTGATGACATGCTTCCAGAAGATGGTGCGGCTGTTGATGGGTCATCGTGGTACTGAACAAGGACGCTGTAATCGACGTCTCCTTGTAATGAGGATGATCCAGACGGTAACAATGATGCTCGTCCAAAGATTCCAATGTGAAGTGATTGCGAGTCTTGCTGGGCTGCATAGTCTTGGTCTGTTGCGGGAATGACCACGATCCTGGGACCCACAGACTCAAAGTTACTCCAGATATGATCCTGCACTGTCACTGGCGATTTTGTCGATATCAGAACATCTATTTCAAAAAAAAAAAAAAAAAAAGATAATTGTAAGGACCAAGCGTTTGTTTTCTACTAAGCGTAAACTTTCTGCGAAATCTACAGTACCTAGATCGCCTGGTTCCTGGACGTTTACTGTGATTTGGATCCCACTAGTCCTGATGGGGACGTCAATCTTCCAACGCTGGTAATTGTCATTGCTAACCGTTCCTGACGACTCTACTCCGATCTTGAGCACCTGATCCTTCATCTCTTTTGCTATCCTGACCTCGCTCATGTGTTTGATGTCGTTTCTGTCCTTCAAGTCCGTATCCAGAGGTTCAATATCGACCTCCAGATCCGTGTCCGTGATGCAGACAGCATTGGCGGGCTTGAGCTCCTCGACCACAAACTGATATGACCGTTTCGCCTGCTCGATCGTCAGAACTTCACCTGCCGTCAGGGTATTGTAGTGTGACCGCAGGAACGCCTCAAATGCTGCACGAAAGTCCACAATCTCGGTATAGTCCATGGTCAAGGGGCGGAACTTTGCCCAGGTTCCCTTTGGCAGATCTTGAAACTTGACCATAACCTGGTCGGACACGGCGAGGTTAAGTGATGCCATCATCCAGGCCGGCAGATGGACGGTGTTGTCGTTGGCAGAGAACTCTCTGACACCGCCGTGGGTGACAGTTCGATTGGCGGGGTTACGGATCTGGAAGGTGAGCGGTGAGGGTAGCTCACGAGGCTTTGGAGGCTGTCTCTGGTCAAACGGTGATGGCTCCCAACTGGTGGGATCGTAGCTGGACAGTTCCTGTAGTGATGCGGTGCGAGGCGGCGGAGCATCGGTGTGTGCTTGGATAAGGCTTTCGAGCGCTCGTTGCGGGAGGATGATCTTGTCGCCTGGATATGGTATTGGGTGTCCTACTGTGAACGCTGAGGACCAGGAAAACTCTGCCATGTGTATGTTTGCCTGGTATGTACAGTTATTAGGTAGAAGTAGGAAAAGTACTGTGAAATGGTGAGATGAGTGATAGTGGGGTGGTGGAGGATGGAGGAAGAAGGTGACGAAGTCAAAGGGTGTAAGAAGAAATAAATAAAAAAGCGAGAAATTGGTATATTTTTGTCCCACAGAAAATAAGTTGAATTCGTCATGGTACAAGAAGCAGTCACTCTGTGAGATGCGTCAACAGGATTGCTTGGTCAGCATTAGGTTCCACATGGAACGTTCCTTTTGCCATTAAACACCATGAAGCAAAGGACGACAGTATCAGGCTTCGACATTTCAGGAGTATTCGTATTGTTTGAGAGAATAGCGAACCAGAGCCAGAGAAAGATTCAGTTGGAACATGGAAGCTCCTTCTAACATACTAGCAACCTTGACGGAACCTGGCACGCCACCAACACAGTCCATTCCAGCTGCGGATACCCCGCTAAATATGGAGCACCAACCGCCCAGGAAGGACCACGACCACTCTCAGGAAACTCCTCAAGAGAAAGTCTCGGACCCACTCTCATGGGAGTGTAACAGGAGGTATTTGATCCTACTGTGCGAGTAGCCCCCCCCCCCCCCCCCCAACAACAACAACAACTCACGATATGTGATCTTCGACCATCGATTACAACTCAGCTCAGTACCAATCTTATTTTTGACAAGGAGTCGAGGCTATGCTATCAGTTCGGAGAGTGCTTGGGATCGTGATCAATGGGCTCTAAGGTTCATATGGGCCAGTCTGAACCTCTCATGAAATACTTAACACCAACCCCGCCTTGCTAACGACTGAACCAGGTAAGCCAGCTCCATAAGCCTTGCCTTGCATCGCAACTAGTCTCACTTCCCCCACCGTCTTAATAGTTTAGCGTCATTTCCTCCACTGACACAAAGTGCATTTTCTTGCTCTGAAATAACACAGTTATTCAACACGCAAAATCACAAATGCAAAATAGTGTACCATTGACTCTGAGAGATAAAATGTGCCATAAACCAAGATATCTCTACTTCACTTTTTTTGATGGGAGTGTCGCTAGGGTGATGTGCAGTTTGAACGCAAAAGGCGAACTTCCAGTAATTGAGCAAAAGCGGTTGTGCGAGAGCTTCTTGAGACACTTGGGGTGAGCCATAATGCTGCATGCAAAGATGATAGCAAGAAAAGCGGCAATGGCGGAAGTAATCTGCATAATTTTTCTTGAATTTTGAATGGAGTGACTAAAGTCTTGCAAAAAGCCATTTTTGCAGTGGTGAGTAGTGACAAGGTGCCTCATTTCAAGACAGGGTAAAAGAAGAAAGGACCGACAGTTGGAAGGAGGGGAGGTGAAAGAAGATAAAGCTCATGGTGACCCGCTATTTGCTACTGCCTGAGGAAGATAATTTGGGAACCATGGCAATATCAGAAGAGTTAAAGGCATGGCAGAGGTATCGCAAACTTGGGGGCGAAGGGTCAGTCTCGAAATGTACAGCAGGGCTTATGTCCTGATCACATACACGCATTCGAGCCATGGCGTGGCCATGCGACAAGAGACCAAGGCTCATTGACAAAGATTACATCTCCACAAAAGGAATATGCTACCAGAGTGTCTAGTTTATCGCACATGGCAGTACTTCCCCCCCCCCCTCTCTCTCACACACACACACACATACACTGTCCTATAACAAGAAATGGACTAATATTTATCAGGTTCCCAATGGCTGCGGGCATACATACCTATTAGATCCAGAGGCTTCATCAATATTTCACAACTTGCAGCGGAAGGTAGCGCCTGTTAGGATAGGTTGCTCGTGGACGAAACACGGATTATCTCGAGGTGTCTGCTAGTTGATGGCGAAGGAGTTCCTCCCCCTTGGAATCAGAAGTGGGAAAGCTCCATTCAAACCATACCAGCACCACTTCGATCAGTCCTTATCTCTGACCTCAGGCAAAAGACCTCTTAATTGAAGTCAAATGTACAATGAAAGAGGGTAAGAGGGCCAGTTTTTGATATTCGGACAAAGAAAAAAAACAATGTCGTCTGCACCTCACGCGCATTCGCTAGATTCGCTTTCTCTACCTCCACCGACTCTAATCCGACTCTGGTTCGACTCTGGTTCGACTCTAGATTCATATCACTCTTTTCGATTTCTTTACTCTTTTTCTTAGTATTCTACGCCCAGATTTTGGGAGAGAACAGTGTCATTGGGCAAAAAGCCTGTTTTGCTCCTCGATTGTGATAATGCCTCGTTCAGTATTTTTCTTGTCCTGTCACTAAGACTCGGCAGAAATGGCGAATTTTTCTCATGGCTATCATGCCAAGGAAAAGGTAAAGAATGTAAGTGGGCGTAAAGCAACCACGACAAAAGCATGAGAAGTACATTGGCCGAAGTAATGAATTGAGCGATGTGTCTTGCGTAGGAATGTTCACAGGATTGTTGCGAGACATGGCGCAATAACAACAATAATGGGCAATAAACAGAGCGACGCTTGGAGGGAAGGAAGAATTTTTTTTAATGTGACAGTTGTGCATACATGCTATGCATGCATGAGAAAGAGAGAGAGAGAGAGAGAGAGAGAGGAGAGAAACACCCACGCGAAAGCTGCCAATGCAAGGGCTGGTAGGAAGCAAAAAATGGGCAAGGTCCACAATAGTCAAATTGCATCATTCATGCACGACCAAAGTAAGATGCAGCATGCTTCGGCCCTTGATTAGATACATAACGAGCTTCCCACCGTTGCCTTACTTTTTCACTTCATTATCTCGTGAATATTGGTCTGCGCAGCGTATTTCTTCTTGATGTTTGCTTCGCCAAGGGAGCGTCGTTGTGAGACCTTGTAAGGGCGCGTACACCATTGCCAAATGGGTCCCCAGGATGGTGTGATCTTAAGAGACGAGAGAGAGAGAGATAATAGTGTCACTCAATACAAATCCTTGTAGAAGAAACCTTAAAAAAGAGGAAGCTACAGGCCGCCCATTTTTTCCTGTGTGGAATGTACAAGGCGTCAACAGCGGGGCTCTTTCTATCCAAATTTCTTTGTATTGCGGCGGGCCAATGATGCCTTTTCCACAGCAGAGAGCGGACCCGGAAATACGAGAGGAGAGAAGGAGGGTGGAAAGACACGCCACTCCCTTCCCGAGGTAAAGGAAATACATTCAGATCACTTCCAGGCTCCTCTTTTGGTGACAGGGTCCTCCTCTCTTTTCCTTTAACTCATTTGTCATTGTGATTGTGATGAGAGTGGAGTAAGAGTGTCTGAAGGTGTCTGAGAGTGTGAGCTAGGAAAAACAACAAAGGAAACTCTCCAGGAACAAGAGGAAGTTACAATAACGAAGCCTTCTCACAAGAGGTTTTTTTTTTTTAACTTGAGGAAATGATGATTCTAGCCCTTTTGCCTTTTGATAGACGAATGCTTGCTTTCGTTTGAACAGCAGTTTTACTTTCTCACGCAGGAACCCTCCTCCTATCGTTTATTCCTTTCCGATCATTCGAGCTTGCTGTAATTTTTTTATATTTGTTTGTCGACCCTTGCATAGTCAAGTCATGTCAATAGTCAGTGGCGCACGCAGTCAGAGAAGACGACACCAAAGAGACCCTCATACACTAAACCCGATTGAGTTAAAACATAGTCAGCTTTTCCCTTCCCTTCCCTTTGACTTGGACGTAATGAGCCCATTTCCTTTCGTTTGTTTGTTTGTTTGGTTCGTGTTGCTGTTGTTGTTGTTGTTGTTGTTGTTGTTGTTGTTGTTGTTGTTGTTGTTGTTGTTGTTGTTGTTGTTGTTGTTGTTGTTGTTGTTGTTGTTGTTGTTGTTGTTGTTGTTGTTGTTGTTATGCACCAGTCCTAAGGTAGAAGGCGAAATGAAAGTGTGAGAGAATGCAAGTATGCAGCCATTCGAGGTGCACATGACAAGATAGCAGGATGGTAACCAATCATGTCTGTTTAATGTTTTCACAAGAAAGGACTGAAGTACATTGGCCATGGTATCTTGCTTACCTTAATCTGAACTCTGTTTTCGAGCTTGATTCAAGGACGGGGATTTCAAAAGTGGGAATGAGGGCTAGAGGAGAGTGAGACCAATAAGGTTGTTGAGTTTGAGTTTGGAGTTTTGAGGACGGAGAGAATCAGTGTCAGTGTAAGTGTCGGTGTTGGAGGAAAGACGAGTCTCGGTATTGGCCATTGCATCCTATCGCTCTCACCCAAAGACAAAGAAAACAAAATACAATGGATTCCCCGGGTTCACAAAAAGAGAAGGTGAATAGCCTTCTCGTGGTTGTTTGGACAGGGTCCATAACTATTGACCCCTCGTTGCTTTCCTGGGTAAACCGAGAAGAATAAGACTTCGACGGTGCAACAATGTCATGTCGTCTTGTTTTTTGTTTTCGCCAATGAGAACTCTTGTTGACGACAAACATGTGTGTGTCTATCTCCGGGTGAAATCCTTGTGTTTACATTATTTACTTACATATCCGAAATGGATTGCGAATACCGGTACCATGCGGAGGTACATCATGACACGGCATGGCATAGGCATGCAAGTAGAGTAAATCATGTTAGAAATACAAAACACGCGATCAATGACAATATGCATAGGGGTGCAGTACAAACCCATGCCTCAATAGCCACCTGACTCGACTCGCGAGGAATTAAGTGTACTTTGTGCAAGTAAGACTGATAGAGGGGGCTGTGGGCAGCCATACTCTCCGAAGAAACTCTTGTCCAAAAATGCACGTCGTCGGCAACGACAATCGATAATGCTTCAGAAATGATGCATTCTGAATAGACGGATAAGTGTATGCTTGAATTGCGTGCGCGTAGCAAATGCTAGTTCTTGGTTTTTTATCTTCACCTGAAGCCTATCTTTCAGCTACGATCCCACGCTCTGTTCGTCAACATTGTTTTTTTCCCTTCGCCCACCCCACAAAGAATAAAAGAGAACATATTGTACTGAGTGATAAAAAAACAGGACAAGACAACGGTTATTCTGCAGGCAAGGGGAGAGGAGAGAGAGTGGATGAGATGACACCATATCAGGGTGTGGATGTGAATTTTCACACGACACTCTGACCAATCGACACTGCTAGAGCAGCTAGCAAGGAGGGTAAACAAATCGACAACGGCCATGACATTGGCGGGGATGAGAACAAGAGGGCGATGAAGAGAAAATGTTCAGGACAAGGACATCATGGAGAGGCAGATAGAGCGAGAGAGAAGGAGAGAAAGACATGTGTCCTGCCAGTAACATGTTCAAGGTTCAGGGGCAACGGGCAATGGGAGGGCGTAAGGGACAGAGGATGAGAGTGAGCCATGGGCGTACTTGTTGGTCGAACTCGAATGGTCTTTTAGAGTAAGGGTTCAATTCATTATGACATAAACACAACGAAGCAAAGCAATGATCCCAAACTCGGAAAACAGACAGGGTTATGCTTTGGACCTGTTATCGAGGAAATGCCAAGGAATGCTCGTTTTCTCATACGTTTGCCATACATTTGTCTTGTTTTTGTTTCCCATTTGGGCCATCAGCTGCGAACGGATGGACAGACATGGTCTATTTGCTGCCATTGTTGATGGTGGTGTGTAGTCTACGGCGCAACAATACTCCAGTGTGTCATTGCTGTTCAATGCCCCCAATAAAATCGCACATGTTTTCCCTGGGATTTGTGGGCCAAATGGCACAATGATATTTTGCTCACTTGTCACAAATGCACCCAATCCCGAGGCAGGAGTACACGACTACATAGTACAGTGTACATCGGGTCAAGTACCCCTTCTTCCGTTCTTCCCTTGAAGACAATACCCGCTTGCGTCTTTCGCCATTCGCGGGACCAATGTGTCAATAGTGCTCTCAACACCACCCCTTTGTGGCCCCCTTTCCTTGGTTTGTCATTCTCCGTATGTCAGGATTCGCAACCACAGGGTCTTGTAATGTTATTGTATGGTTAGCCTCCTCTCTCTTACTCACTCACACCCACACTCTCGGCATGGACATGCATTAGTGCACGCGTTCCTGCATTTAGAGTCCCTTGCAGACTAGTATAGTTTAACATGCATTATCACTTTTGGCGCACACAGGAAGGACCTGTTTATGTCATTCAAGGTACACCCTCACATTTACAAGCATTTGGCAATTGTTTTTTCTGTGTTTATGTTGCTGCGGTTTAGTCAGCCCATTCCCAGGAGAACTTGTCCTGGACTACCAACGATGCTTCGAACAAAAATATATTCACTCACGCGCAACTCAATTGCAAATGTCCAATAAGACATGATCCTGATCAGGTATAAATACCATCCATTTATCCTACATTTTTTTTGTTTCCTCATCCCAAAGTATCTCTTCACTCCTCTCGCAACCTTCTCTCTGAACCAACACAACTCACTCCAAACACTTTAATCACCATGAAGTACACCCTCCTCCTCGCAGCTGTCGTCGCTCTCGTTCAGGCCGCTCCTTTGATCAACAACGGAGGCAAGGCCATTGCCGACAACTACATTGTCGTCCTCAAGGAGGGCCAGTCCGTTGCCAACTTCCAGGCCAAGTTTGATGACATTGCCCGCCGCCAGAACGGCCGTGGCCGCAAGCCCACCATTGGCCGCAAGTACAAGGCCTTCCCCGGTTTCTCCGCCACTGTCAATGCCGCTGCCCTCAAGGAGATCTTGGCCGCCGATGAGGTCGAGTATGTTGAGCAGGATGCAATCATCACCCTCCAGGGAACTCAGGCCTCCCCTCCTTCCTGGGGTCTTACCCGTGTCTCCCAGCGCAACTTGAACCTGGCTCAGCCCTTCAACTACAACGACGCCGCCGGCCAGGGTGTCACTGCCTACGTTGTCGACACTGGTGTGTACCCCGAACACGTCGACTTTGAGGGCCGTGCCACCTTTGGTGCCAACTTTGTCGACGGCTCCGCCGATACTGACGAGAACGGCCACGGTACCCACGTCTCGGGCACTATTGGAGGCAAGTCCTATGGTGTTGCCAAGAAGGTCAACATTGTTGGTGTCAAGGTCTTGGATGCTGATGGTTCCGGTTCCACCTCTGGTGTCATTGCCGGTATGGACTGGGTTGCCGCCAATGCTGTCCCCGGCAAGTCTGTTGTCAACATGTCCTTGGGAGGTTCCAAGTCGACTGCCTTGAACGCCGCTGCTGGTCGCCTCTATGCCAAGAACATTCCTCTGATCGTTGCTGCTGGTAACTCGGCCACCACCGCTGCCTGCAGCCAGTCCCCCGCCGGTGCTGACAACACCTACACGGTCGCTGCCTCGGACAAGACCGACAAGATTGCTTCGTTCTCGTCCTACGGAACCTGCGTTGAGATCTTTGGACCAGGTGTCGGCATCACTTCGGCTTGGATTGGCTCGACCACTGCCACCAACACCATTTCGGGTACCTCAATGGCCACCCCCCACGTTGTCGGTGTTGCCGCCTTGTACCTGTCCTTCAACTCGATCCCCACTGCCCAGGGTCTGTTCGACAAGCTCACCGCCACTGCCACCCCCAACAAGATCACCGGCAACTTGAAGCAATCCCCCAACAAGTTGGTCTTTGCTGACCTCGCTTAAAGAGTTTTCTTTATATTTCTTTTTTCTTTGCTTGATGCAAAGAGAATTATGTATACTCTGTATCTTTCCTCACTACGATTGATTCGTAGTGCAGCTATTCAAAAAAAAACGTATTCATGGCAGGGTCAGGAATACCACTTAAAACGCGAAATAATAAAATCTCCCATTTGGAACCTACTTTACGCGACCTCATTTTTTTTTTGAATGGTTTGTGTGCACGTGACTGGGCTGTGCTAATCTTAGAAGTAGCGATGTGATTGGTGGCATTCAATTAGAGAGGGAATGGCCAATTAGAGAGGGGACATTACGCACTCATTCGATATCACCACTCCACTGCGTCTTTTTCTATTTTTTGCCTCCGTCTTTTCTTCGTCTCTCTCTCCACTCTCATTTTCCTTCTTTCGTCTTCCCCCTTCCCTTCCCTTCCCTCCCTTCGTTTCTTCTCCTTTGGTTTCTTGTAGCGCCTTCGCTCTCGCTGCCAGCCACAAAAAGAAGCACCAAGGCAACCCATCCATCCCAAACATCTTGTCCATCTCTCTCTCTCTTCCTGATTGGCATCTCTCTTCTATTGGGGTCATAAATACATCCCTCTCTCTCTCTGCACACACACTCTCGCTATTCGCTTAGCCCCCTCTTAACCTTTTCTGACTCTTGACCCCCCCGGCGAACATATTCACCACACCATACCCAACATACCCAACTCACAACAATCACATACTACACACTGCACACTACACACTACACACTACACACTACACACCACACTCTGCACTCTACACTACACCGCAAATACCTCCGTTCCGTTGAGGTTGCCGACATCTCTATCTCGCTCGTTCTCTCCTGTTCACTGTTGCAAAAAAGGAACTCCACCAACAACCCTACCATTCGAGCACAGCAACGCAGCAAACAACGGCGTATAATCAACAATCAACAATCAGCAACATTATCAACAACTAGCTTATCCTCTTCCATTGATCTTGAATCACGTATTCATTCTTCGCAGCAACATACAACAGTAGTATTCTCAAAGCACCTTTCTTTTTTTCCCCTCTTTTTTCTGCTTTGCCAACAAGCCTCCATCTCCACACCAAGTGTATCAAGTGTGTCTATCTGGCCCATTTGAGATAGAACATGGACTGGTCGCCCTCACTCTCTGTTGACTACTACAACCATTCCAGCTCATACAGCCCCACCGACCACACATCCAGCACCAACGACGACGACGACCCCTCCGACAGCACCATGCTGGACTTTTGCTACCCTAGCCGGGACTATGGTGACTCGTCCGAACACATTGCCAACATGACCCTGATCAAGCTCCAGCGCGCATCTGCTGGTCGCCAACAATGCCTTCTGCGGCAAGTGCAGCTAACTCGGTAGGAAAGAGAAGAAAAAAAGTGAAATCTTTGAAACGGAATGACAGCTCTGGCGGAATACAAATGGATGGTGGGAAGGCAAAGCCAGCAAGCAAGCACAGAACAAAAAATGATTCCAATATTGTCTGTTGTATGTTGTGCTATGGTGTTGAAATATATGTGTCTGGGTGTGTGATGGGGGTGAGTCTGGTTTATTATCACCACATTGTGCCTTTGTCTATCTCCCATTTTACATCTCTTCTTTCCACAAAGATAGGCCGCAAATGACCTCGTTCTCTTTGTTTTTTCTTGTCGATTAGAAGAAGACAAAGGAGTACTCTCTAGCTTGCGCTTTTGTCTATCCGCCTTGCTTCTATTGTCTCTTTTTCTTTTGTCTTGCTTCTAATGGGCCTCTTACCCAACACCTATGGATAACGATGCTATCGGTAAAATGATAATCGCGACGATATAGCCACTAACATGTCCAGCCATCTTCTATCTTTACCATCTGTGATGAATAGTATGCTTCACAGGATCCGATTTCAAGCATTCCTGCGCCCTGTCCTTGGGTATGACCCCTCGGGAGCATTTGGCCAAAGCCTGTCCTCTTCGTCTCTCGATGCCTCGGAGGCTCCTTCACCACTTGATCCTATCCGATACGAGTGGGACCAAGCCCTTGGCCCCAACCAGTTGGCCTCAGCACTCTCCTTGGACATGCTTCTGAGCATGGGCTCACCCTCCACCATCGCGGTCCCGTCTTCCGACTCTTCGTCGTGCCCTACGTCCTCGACCTTATCCTCTGATCAAGGCATGTTTAGTCTCGTTCCCCTTGTCTCTTTCGCAAACGAATTTCTCGACCCATCAACGAGGCAACAGGATCTGTCGTCGATTCCATCGTCCTTGCCGTCGACCGTATCCTCGCCCATGACACCACAGCCACAGCATTCATCACAACAAAGTCAACAGCTGCAGCAGCCGTTGGCGCCTTCGTACTATGAGCTGTTGATGGCCAATCCAAACGAGCCCCTGTCTCAACTCATGTCCACCAGCGCCACGTCGATCACCTCTTCCTCTTTTACTGCGACCTGCTCGTCGATGGACCATCTGTCCACCTTCTCCATCTCCACACCCACACCCACACCTTCGTCACTATCATCGCCAACGGGGACCCAGGGGTCATCGACCATTATACCCCGTGAACAACAAATGCTTACCTCGACGTCATCCCCTTTTCAACTCACAGCCTATCCCATCGACCATCCTGATGCTTCCTCGGTTCCATATCCCTCTTCACAAACGGTTCCCCTGACAACCAAAGAGATTATGGACGCACTCTCAGGCCAGCTTCCTATCCAGCCACTGACGCCCACAGAGATGTCTTTCCCGATGCAACCCTTGTCTCCTATCGCAACCATCACGACCACCTCACAGTCATCATATATGTTGATAAAAGATGCTTGCACACACCCAGAAGCTACAGGTGTTTCACATTGGGACGGCGATCGCGACATGCTGAGCCCTCCACCACTCCATGACCAGGAAGAGGACGAGAAGACAGAGGTGGTATCAGACTCTGTATCCAAGCTCTCATCTGAAACAATGGATGTCGACGAAACGAATATGACAATGACTTGTTCACCCTCTTCGCTCCCTGGGGTGAGCCGTTCACCTCAACGACGATCTTTGTCTGGGCCTTCTATCAGGCGATCAACCCGACGCAATAAGAACGGGCCAAACGGGCCAAACGGGCCAAACGGGCCAAACGGGCCAAACGGGTCTTTGGGCACCACAGGCAACGTGGTGCCAGAGAAAACTCTATCGACTACAGGAGAGAGATGGGTTCGCTCTTGTAGCCCCAAGCGTAGACGAATGAGCGAGGAGGATGTGTCTTACTGCTCCGAGTCGAGTCCCGAGTCTTGTCCAGCCTCGCCTAAGACGCCCCCTCCCATGGAGCACCCTGACGAGTCCCTGGGACAGTCATTCGAACATGACCATGAACATGGGGCAGGTGAAGATGGCCCCAAGCGACGACGGTCGGCTACAGAGAACATGGGGCTGGTATCTGTGATGGAGATTGCGGGCAAGGTCGTTGTCCTGGAGACGCATGGGCTCAAGACTGGATCTGGAGCACAAGATGGGGAGGCGCAGGTCAGGGATGCTGGCCATCTCTCGCCCACGCCTTCCTCACCGTCCTCACGGTACCCTAAGCGGCGACAGTCGACCCGAATCCTTGGACGGGGCACAGCCTGCTCGACCTCTGTTGGCAGCGATGGTCTGCTCAGTGGAGCCAAGAAGGTGTCAGCAGCTTGATACACGACATGAGCCCCTCATGTCAACCCACAGGATACAGGATACCTATTTCTTTCTTCTCATTGTTACTCTTTTCGTCGTTGCGTTTCTGTCTGTACTATCTTTATCTCTTTTTTTTTTTTTGTTTTGACACACATCGACCCGTTGTGCACTTGTACTTTTTACCTTTGTCCTCCTTCCCCTCCCTCCCTTTCCCTCGTCCCTGTCCGTTGCGAGGTCTCCTACCAGAACGAGCCAACAGCTTCTCGCCCGACCTACGCAATGCAACCTCCTTTTTCTCACCCCAAGCGCTTGTTTTTTTCTTTTTTTCTTTTTCCCGCCCTTTTTAATATACCATAGCTCGGTGCACATAGTCTTTGGCTCGTGTGTACATCGTACCCAAACGCATTACGCATCCTCACTGACACATCACACACCCGACAGCACAGCCATTTTTCTTTCTTTTCCCCTTGTGTGATGTGCTTGTTTAGATGCGTTTCGTTTCCCTTTTTTTTTTTTGCTATCATGATCTCTGTTTTCATGCCCTTGTTATTTAACCCCCTTTCCCATCCATCCACCCATCCATCCTTCCATCCATCCGCCCATTCGACCATTCACTCTTACACCCCTAAAAATGCCCTCTTGTTACTATTATCTTGTACACTACCTTACTTACCATACACTTTCCATTCACGAAACAAAGCAAACCATGCAGGAAAAAAAAACACACAGCCTTGATCCCTTGTTGTTAGCAAACAAAATAAAAAATCTTTTTTTCAATTCTTTCGTTCTCCTCCCTGAATAAATAAACTTGCACAATGGAGACGAGATCGATGGAGGATGGACAAGGTTGAGGTTGAAGCTGATGGCAAGAAAGATGAAACGCCCAGGGGTGAGGTGCAAGTGAACGTGCCAAAGGGCGTAGCCGCATTTTGATCATGAAATGAAGACGACACCCTTTCTTGCGATGCAGGCACCAGGGGCTCACTAGATGGAGATGGAGATGGAGATGTATTAGATGTGGGGGGAGTGAGTAAGGGATGGTCAGATGGTTCATATGGCAGATTTGGTGGAGGATAATAGGTTGTAGTTGTAGTTGTTGTTGTTGTAATTGTAGTTGTTGTTGTAGTTGTTGTTGTAGTAATAGTAGTAGTAGTAGTAGTAGTAGTAGTAGTAATAGTAGTAGCTGTTGTTGTTGTAGTAGTTGCTATTGTTGTTATTATTGTTGATGAGTGGATATGTGGATGGACGAATAGATCGATCGAAACAAAAAGAGTATCATGGTCATGGTCCACTTCCAGGGCTCATTGCGATATCGAGTTGGTTCCGCCATGGCAGAGTGAGTGCCTTCCAAGACGAGAGCAAATGAAAGCAGCAACAACCTGTCCTGTCGAGTCGAGTCGAGTCGAATCGAGGGGTTCGAGTTGGGTTGAGTGAGCATCTCTTTGAACTGAGCACACTCCTGTTCTTGGAAGCGGGAGGACAGGAGCGACAAGAATAGCAGCTGGAGCAACACCCCTGGTCGTCGAGGAAGGAGAGAGAGAGGGAGGGAGAGAGAGAGAGGCAGAGAAATGATGTGTGTAACAAACAACCACTCTGCAGTGAGGATGGTGGAGAGAAACCACTCACTCACCACTCACTCACCATCACCACTCTCCCGCCCACCACTCACGCACCACTCACACCTCTCACTCACCTCTCGCGCAAAGTGAACAACCCATTCTTCCTCCCCTTCCTTCCTCGCCACCATCCGCCTCCCTCCCCCCTTCCATCTGCCATCTGTTTGCTTTCGCTTCCCATTCCATCCATCACCTCTCCTCCTCGGCTCAGCCCTCGCCCCCAATTTGTGCTCCTCCAACACACACATCATTCAATCATCAAACCATCACGCTACCCAATGGCGCCGCAGGTCAAGGACTTTGAAGAGTTCCTCGCCCAGGCCATGACCTCATCCTCCACAACAACCATCTCGGCTTCCCCTTCCTTGGCATCATCATCCCTGTACAGCAGCAACAACGACAACAGCGACAACAGCGACATCAACTCTTCATCACCATCTTCATCCGACCCTTCCCCTTCCTCTACGCATGACCACGACCTCGAACAGCTCGAGCAGCAACACCGCAACGATGACTCGTTCTACGACAACCTCTCCTTCGACACTCCTCCTCTTCCCCAGGCTCCCTCGTCGTCTCGATCCCATGCCATATACCTCAACCCACATTCTCAGGAATTGTCACCCATGCAGCTTGTCACTCTCTCGAACCTCAAGCTCAACAACGAAATATTTTCAAACCGGTCACTCTCGATCCAAAAGCGTATCCTCGTCAAGAACCTGTTGACCATGCTGTACACCTTGCACTCATCACCACCAGAGTGGCATTACCAGATCCAGGAAGAACAACAACAAGAGGAGCCAGGGCAGGGGCCAGACAAAACGAACAAACAATGGACGACATTGGATGCAGCAGGACTGCAGGCGAGCGAACGATCGTCGTCTCTTCAGAGCGTGCCCCCCTCACCGTTGTTAACGCCTCAGGTAGCAATTACGTCTGTATTAATAAGGAAATGCCGATTTGAGCCACTGGGGGGAATCTACGCTCACAACTTTTTTCTTATTGTTTCCTTGTGCCTTGTGCGCCTAGTCCTCGAGCAACAATCCGTTCTTGAATAACATCAACCACAGCTCACCATCTCCACCATCAACATCGTCGTTGGAGCCTCCTGGTTCCTCCAAGGATACCAAAACGCCGCTGCCTCGACCCAAATCAACGGATCTGCCCCAGTCCCTGCACTCGTATCTCTCGACCGTATTTGATGTCGACTGGTCCGTGGGACTTTCCACTACGGAAGACTCGCTGTTTACTCTTCACGGCGCTGGTTCGTCGTCAGCTGGTGCTGGTTCTTCTTCACAGACTCTGTCAGGACCAGGAGCAGGACCGTTGTCATCGTCTCCCAAGCGCAAGTCGCTCTCGGCATCGTCCTCTTTGTCATTGTCATTATCGCTTTCGGATTTCATGACTCCTTCAGGAAGTGGCAACAACACGCACGCCAATGGCAACACCAAGGAAGGAACGGGGTCATTTACGTCCACCTCGTCCTCATCTATGTCTTCATCTTCAACAGTATCGTCCATGAGCAGTGCCGTAGGCAGCAGTGGAGCAAGCTCAACGCCACTTGTTCGTAAGTCATCTTTACCATCGAGTCAGCCCAAAAACATCAACAGAAATAACACCAACCGTGGGCCAACGAACACAGATATCGCCAACACCAACACCGGCACTGGCAGCGGGGACGTGGTTAGGAAGCAGAGCGTCAACGCGTCCAAACCCATGCTGGTCCCTGGACGTCGATCGTCACTGCTGCAAACCGGACAGATGCCCACACCCGTCAACACTTCGTCTTCTTCAGGGTCAACTCTGTCGCCAGGTGTAGGTCGGAACAACTCTTACACACCAAAGTCTCCAACTCTATCGGGATCTTCTTCGCCAACGCTGTCTCCTCAAATCCACGCGCAATCATCACTCTCCTTGTCCCCGACCCTTTCGCCTTCATCTCCAGGATCATTTTCGTTTGGCAACGGGGTCCCACCATCGCCTTCACTCTCACCAACCTTGTCGCCCACTTTGGCAAATAAACCAGCCATATCTCGTCGAACATCATCCCTGCCAACGGAGCGACCCCGCCAAATTCAGAGACTGCCAAGTAGTGAAAACGGCTCAACACTATCGTCATTATCATCAGTGAGTGGACTTCCCAGGCCCTTGCAAATCTCGTCTATGTCTTCACTCTCATCGTCGCCCCCTTCACCTTCAACAGTTGCACCCTCTGGACCCAAGCACCTGGCACCATATCCCTATTCTCGCTCCGTCTCAGATGAGCAGATCAACTTCAGCAGCTATCAAAATCAACAACAGCAATATACCAGGCATGGTGCTTCTTCTGCATCTGCCCCTACATCGCCATCACATCCCCCTTTACCACCAATCTCATCGAGTTATTCAGGAGTGTCTGTGAGTGCTGCTTCCCCGTCGGGATCCCTGACGAAACCGCTTCCGAGCTACACACTCAACAAGGCGTCAAAATCAAGTCCGAATCTTGTCGATGGAGGGAGTGGTTCAAACTACTATGGCGAACCAGCCTTGCCTCTGGGTTTGGACCTTCAGTACCAGCAACAGTTCCAGCAACAGTTTTTCCAAAAGTCGCCACCATCTTCACCCTCTACAGCCACGGGACAAGGAGAACAGCATAAGTCATCGAGCGGCAGTGGATTCAACAAACTCTTGTCGCGGACCAGTTCTCGCCGCGGAGCAGGCAACACAACACCCGAGTCTTATGGTGGACAAAGTGGAGCAACCTCGATTGGTGCCGCCATGACGATTAGTTCGCCGCTCTCACTGATTTCGAGCGTGGATCAGGAGAGTTTCCACCACCAACACCACCAATACCAATATCAATCGCAGCCAACGCACAAGGCACAGGACTCGATGAGCTCGTCACCACGGTCGTATGGACATGGGTATAGCCAGAGTGTTGGTCATACCTTTAATAGTGGTCACGGAAGCCCATCATCGACAGGAGCAAGTGCAAGTGCAAGTGGTAGTGGAGGAGGGAACCGGTGGAGTTCGATGAAGACTATGCTTGGTCTTCGCGTTGGACAGACCAAGGGATAAGTTTTATGCACAAAATAAATACACGTGCACACTCTCACTTTTTTTCTTGGAAACAAGGGTATTTTACTTTATTCATACTCTTTTTTTTTTAAAACCTCTGAACTTCTGGTCTTTATGTGACACGAGGAGGTATATCTGTACATATTGGGGGTTTTTTTTGGTAGTCATCTACTTGCGCAACGCCTTGCTAGCATAAGCAGAGACTTCACCATCGGCCTCGACATAGTCGACATTCGCATCAACGGTCAAGGCACCTACAAAAAAAAACAAAAAAAAAAAAAAAGAGCATCAGTCTCGAGATTGTGCAGTTGTTATTCTCGCTGTCTCCGGTTCACACATGAGCAAACAAAAGACTCTTACGGAGACTGTCGTCGGGAATCTCGGCAGCGAAGCCGTTCAAAGCAGCACCATAGCGGTGGATGATCTTGCCTCCTACAAAAAAAAAATTAAAAAAAAAAAGAGTTGTCATGCATTATGCGAAGTTAGCCTATTTGTCAAAACCACATGCACAGCAAGCAGCAAATTCAGCGATTTGGGAGCATTTTTTTTTTTTTTTTTCACACGCTATCTCTTCCCAAAAAAAACTGCAACGATCCCATTTAAACTTACCTTGGGCCTCAATGTCCTTGATGGCGTTGTCAATCTGGGCAGGAGTGGTCTCGGGCTTGAAGGCGACAATGACCTTGCTGACGGGTGAGTGAGGAGGTACGGTGGCACCGACTAAAACATGTTGAATTAGATGTGGGCAACCAGAAGTGAGTACGAAGCGATGTTTTCTCAGACGCGCGGGTGGTAAGAAAACAACCCCACCCGGTTTGATGGAAATGGATGGAATGGCGGTTTCGGATGGAGGAAGTAATGCATATGATGAGAAAGAACGGTTCTCGCCTCAATGACTTACATTCAGACATGATGGATAGGGATTGATGGAATAGTCGAATGTGAATGAGGTTGAAGTAGAGAAAGAGAGAAAATGAATCGTCGGTTTTCTTTCTTAAGCTGTTTTATCGTGGGTGCAAGTGGGATTGCGTTCTTGTCACGACTTTTTCTCCCGTCTGTCCCAATGCTCGGCTTTTGATTCTGATTGGCTGTGAAGGCTCGTTTCCTTTGTGGTTTATGAGGTCATCATGCGTACAAAATTGCATGGAGCGGGGGTCATGTGCAAAAAAAAAAAAAAAAAAGAAGAGGTTCACAGTTCCAGGAGCGCCCAAATTCGCGATAGAGTTGATTAATCGCGTAGCTGCTGTCAGACAAAACCACATCCTGAAAGCAGTTTGATGCAACCCTGCTTACATCTCGCAATGGGCCAGGTCTTTTGTGCAGTGGAACCAGGTGAGTGATGCCTCCTTGTCGGAGTCTTCGTCTGCCTTGTCAATTTGCCACCAAAATTAACCAGCGAATGAAAGGACAGGCAAACCGCATTAACAAAGCAACGCACCACTTGAGGCAGGATACAGATGGTGGCAATGGACCCTGGCTCCTAGCACCTGAATAAGCTCTCTGAAGTTTAGCTTCAGTGCTGTACAACTTGTTTTTGTAGTCGAATGGTGGGTCAGGAATGCAGACAAAGGTAAACAACTTCCTTGTGAAGAAATAGCACTCATTGTTTTCTTTCTCGAACCCTCTCGCAGGCATAAGCTCCACTTTTTCGGTTGTTAGCATGGTCGACCTTGAGACAAGCCGACGAGATGATGGTAAAGAAGAAAGCCCTCCACCCTCCCATACCCAGGACATATCTATTATGATTTCTCCATCCAAACTATCTAGCTTTACATCTCACTTGAACCCATCAAAATTGCTCTTCAATTGAATCTTGACCCGATCCCGCTCTCGCGCTTGTCTTTGTCGTTCCTGCTCTTCACGCTCTATCTGCCGCTGGTGCTGTTCCTGCTGCTGCAGTACGCTGGCCCGAATTGCAGTCTCGAGACGCGTCCTTCGTTCAACAGAAAGCTGTTTCAGTCCTTGGCGGAACTCTGCCGGGAACTGTGTACCGAGGCTCAGAAGGTGGTTCAGGCCCAAAGTATGCACTGCTGAAGCCTTGGTCGAGGTGCTGAGCGAGGCCGTCGTGGACGAGGAAGAAACATCTGCCAGCAATGGTACCACGGTCGACAAAATGATCGAAACAACTCCGCCTCCTATACCAATCAATATTGGATTCAAGAAAGGAGTGATGAAAGAAAAGAATTCAGAACCATTGTAGACATGTAATTTTTTTCGATTACAATACTAATTTGGTAAACTTACGAGCGTCGTCCGACGAGGCGGCGGCAAGACTCTTGAGAGTCTGGATACCCTCCTCAATCACTTGCATGCCAACTTTCTCATCCTTGGATCCTGTACTGGATGAAGACTCTTGTGCCGCCCTAACCACAATCGTGGTGACTACAAATGGGATCAACTGTCGCATAAACAAGCGTGCCCTAGCCTTGCCAATATTGACTGAGCCCACAGACGCATTGTTCTCGATGAGGATAATGCTTTTCAGGCATTGGTAGCCAACAGTGACGATCTGAATCAGCGTGTACGAAACTTTAGTTAGTGAGCAATCCAAAAAAAAAAAAAAAAAAAAAAAAAAAAAAAAAAAAAAAAAAAGTAGACTCCATGCTCAAGAGAAGCCAAAGGGACTCAAAAAGATGGAATGTACCTTGGCATTATTGCTCTCGATACTGCTGATGACCAAGCGCTCGAATCGGTCCAAAAACTTCTGCTGGATCATCACATGAGTACAGTTGGATAAGATAAGCATCATGCCCAGCAAGCCATTGCACCATTCGGCAATCTCAACAGGCGACACGTCAATCTCTGTATCCATGCTAGTTTTGTTGGCTGCCATCGAATCCAAAATCTCGAATCCACCACTGGAGGATGTGTCCAGCTCGCTTCCAGTCAAAGGCCCCTTGCCCGGCGCATAAACCGCCTGGTTCTTGAGCAATGCTCCAATGGCGCCGTTCAGAACCAATTCCAAAAACTTGGGATTCAAAGAACGACTGTTCTTGTTGAGTACTTCCATCACAGACTTGATGTTCACCAGTACTTTCCCATCCAATTCTGTCTGGAAAGCAGGATCACGAAGAACACCTAAAGTTAAGCGAGCAAAAAATTGTTAGAAAGTATAAATGAAATACGAACAAATTTACAGAGACCAAAACATACCAACAAGAACGTTCAGAGTGACGGCCGAGAGATGCAGCTGGTATTTCGGTGGTGCAACCTTGACAAGAACTGTTAGAATATCGGTGACACTGTCCAGGAGCTCAATGGTCTCGGGGGTCGTCTTCTTTGGCATAGGTCGGCCCATGCTCAGAGTCTTGGCAGCCTTTATATTCGCACTGGAACACTTTTGTATGTATAGTTCAACCAAAAGCTGGAGAATGGCCTGCAAACGGCTTCCTGGCAGCGACGATGAAGATAACGAGTTGTTTGTATCCGCGAGAGTAGGATCGCTGAGAGTTGGCGAGTCGGTGGTTTCATCATGGGCATCCTGCCTCAGGCTTGTGACATCCTTCTGGTCGCTGAACAACAACTCGGTTCCATAGCCTTGGATCACTTTGGAGATCACATCCACGACAAGACCTTGGACACGGCTACCCTCCATCCATGCGACTCGTTCCAAGATGGTCATCATCTCCAAAAACACTTTGGACAAAAATGAAGGCTGGATGAAATCTGGGTTCAAAATCGAGTGCAGAGCCACGAGACATCCCTGCAGAGCATCATCTGTTGCAGCTGAGCCTAGTAGGTTAACAGATGACTGTTGACTGCCCGTCGATGATGTCTTAGCCAATATTTCGAGGCAGAGGCCGTAAATGACGTGGATCAAAAGAAGTGGACCTTCCTTCTTGACTTTCTTGGACACAATCGCAGCATCTGGTCCTGAACTGGAAGCAGCCTCGTTATCAATATCCTCGAGCGAGGTTAATTCTTTGGCTTCGTCCTGGTTGTTGTCCTGTGTTGTCGCCTCCGATTCTTCGACCGCCGATACAACTTCAGGACTTGTGATCCTCTTCAAAGCCTGGATCATAAAGTCGTTCTTTTGGTCGACCAAGGTAGAAACTGCTCCCAAAATCTTGAGAGTAGACGGTTGGTCAAACTGCGGTATCAAGTTCAAGGAAGAAACAAAGTTAATCCCATCCATACCCTAGAAAGGATCAATTGCAATGCCCTTCAACAAGAAAAAAAATACTGCAAAACTTACGCTTTTCTCGGTATCCTTGCCAGAGTCGGCATATGTGGCGTCGAATATTCCCGAGGAGCTGGCAACAACAGCCGTGGCTGGCGCTGCTCCAGATCCTGACGCTACAGCAGCAGATGCAGCGGCTGCCGCCTCAGAGTCAATCCTAGATCGAGCGTATTCTTCTAGCGCATAAGCCCAGAGCTTGCAAAGTTCCTCCAGATTAGGCTTGAGAACATCCACAAGGTATTGGCGGTGCACAGAGGCGACCTGCAGCTCGGCCCAAGCATTTAGAACCGCCCACTTGATCATCTGTGAGGCATGGGGTGTCAGATCCGTAACATCCCCAACAGCCGTAAGTCGCTTATCATCCTTGCACTTTTCCAGCGCACCGATCAGAAGCTTCAAAACTCGGCCGAATCGAACAACCTCCTGGATGATACCACTGCCAACATAGACCGCACAGACCTTGACACCCAAAGACACAACCTCTGGAGTACTCTCGGCTGTGAAGGCAGGGGTCAGTGCAGCGCCGATCTGAGCTTGGTACTGTTCGAGAAGAACACTGTCCGGGACTTCGGGGTCGAGTGTGGATTTGAACCGCTCAATAGTCTGTCGCAATAGCAACAGCCCCTCCATTCGAATCTCCTGGATCGGGGTTGAAGCTGCATAGACAGTCATCTTGATCAAATCGGCCACCTTGAGAACCAAAAAGTCGGCACCAAAGTTTTTGTTCTTGCGCCGCGCGACTGAGAGATTGAAGTGGTCCTGAATTCCACTGGTGGCGACAACTTCAATGACCTGTCGGATACACTCCAGTGCAAATATTCGAGTTCTCCAGCGTGGAGGCAACGCAGGTGCGATCTTGCCGGCTCGTTCAACAATGGGTGCTGGCTCTGGGACCGTAGGCGCAGTGGAGGTGGACTGTACAGAGGTTCCAGCAGATTGAGACGATTTTGATGGCTTCGAAACGTCGTCAAAGATGTCTCGATCGTCCTCTTCTTCACCTTGATCATAGTCATCGCCTCCTGTTCCACCGCCCGAGTTTCCAGATCCGACTTGGCCTTCTGTACTTCCAGTATTATTGACGCTGTCCTGACCTTCATCAATCGCTGTTCTCGAGAGGACTTTACGGCAGATTTCGATCCATTGACTTGGCTGCTCCAGTGCAGTCTGAGTAATCCAGCTTCGAACTACGTCTTTGACATCCATGAGGGTAGGGTCTGTATCCAGGAGCTTGAAGAATTGATCATCTAAACCGCCCATCGAGTGCTGGAAGACAGACTTGACATCTCGCTGCACCAGCTGGTACATGCAGGTCATAGCAGCTTTCTTCAGACTCAGACCAGTGCTTCGGCGCAACCTTGCTTGCAAGAAAGGAACTAAAGTTGACATGTCTACCAATAACGGCGCAAACATGATAAGATGCTGAGTGCACCGAATCCCTTGCACAATGACAAACTCGTCGTCCTCGTTTCGAAGTTCTTCCACAAGGCTGACACATAGATCTCTGACTTTGGCTGATGACTGCAACTCTGGCCCCAAAACGCCAATCAGTCCGTAGATGATCCTGCCCAGTTCGTGGTAGACAGATAGCTCTGACTGCATTGCAATGTTGGCAGTGGCGATGGATCCTGCTCCTGCGGGCTCATGCGACTCGGCTAGATACACAGTGGCCACATTCGTAAGAGTGCTGGAGACATATGGGCTGAACATCAAGCCGGCGCTCGACACAGTGAGAGCGAGAGAGTGGAGTGACCACTTGTGAACGATGGGATGAGGGTCACGACTGAGTGAGGCCAAATACTCGACAATGGATCGCAAGTGACCTCCAGCCATCATACCTCCGAGATGCGAAAATACATTGCCTAATGCCAAGGCATATCCAGCTCGAGCATCTGGGTCTCTATTAGCAACGACCTGCTCCATGAGATATTTGATCTGATTCGAGACGGTTAAACTTCCCAACACGCTTGTCAATCGTCCCAGAGCTTCACAGGCAACAAAGCGAATGTAGGGGTCAGAGTGCACAATCGAGTCCTATTCATAGTAATAGCCTGATTAATAAAGAAACCAACAAGCTCAACTACAATCAGACAAAAAACTTGCGTGTAACATACGCGCAGGATTGACTGCGAGAGAGAAGAGGCAAGAGGACCCTCAAAGGCTCGGTGCTCCGTCCGCTTGTTCTCAGACATAGCATACTTGGTGGCGCCCAACAGTGCCACGACAGAATTGACTTGGATTGCCATCTTGCGGCCGGGGTTCTTGTCCAGGGTGCTGTTCTTCAACATCTTGGACAGGTCATCCATCAAAGACCCTTGGAGGGCAGACGACTGCAGCGGCAATAAAATCGAAAAGAGTTCGACGGCGGCATCAATCACTCCAGTAGCTAGAGGTCTAGGCTTGGGAAGCGTGTAACGAGAGATGGATGTTGGCAGAGCATAGGTGGTATAAACAACTAATGGGTCATGCTCTGGCGCACCCAAGATAGGTTTTTTAAGCAAGGTTTCTGTGGTGTGAGTGGCGCTGTCGTAGTCCTTGCCGTCCAGAATCTCCTCCTGCCGTCCACTTGTTCTTGCGGCAACATCGCATCGCAGCCCTTGGATCTTGCCCGTGACACCGTAACCGTAACCATCGTCTACCGCCCACACGGTCGAAAATGTAGCAGCCGAGACAGCGTTGGTCACGGCAGTTCCAGAAGTTCGATCTGGATCTGAAAAGACGTCCAGTGCTGCTTTGATCAAGATGGTGTGATACATCTCATAGGCGGAGGTATGTCGCATTGCCACAAAACACTCAAAGATCCGTTTCCGCAAGGCATCGTCTCTCTCAGAGAACTTAATGTTCAACAGCTCGTGCTGAACCTTGGGCACAGATGGCGGTTGGGCAGGGAAGGAGGTAGGCACATTTGCGGCGAAAGCAAGTGTGTTCGAAAGTAGTGCAGCGACTCTCTTAGATACGTCCACGGTGACCAACTTATCAGTGTTGTGGAAAAGGAAGGAGGCTACAGACCCGAGAGCGCATTCTCGGACATGAATCATGAAAGCCCAATCGAGTTCCGTCCGAGAGGCGCTGCTGGAAACATCCTTGGTGGTGAACTTTGGAAGGGCGTTCTTCCAAAGGAGCAAGAGCTGTGGTAGGTGCATCTTGACAAAATTGGGTCCAAGACACATCAAAGCTCCAATCAAGATCCATGCGATCTGAATCTGAGCTGCCGCAACGCGAAGGTCCTTGTTGGCGCTGTTTTTTATGAGTTGGGCACCCATGGAAAAGATTCGAGCGCTCATTTCAAAGGAAACGTAGAGTGGATGAACGGATATGACCGTGATCAAGGCCCCGACAGAGTAAGCCAGGCCATGTGCACGAGTAGAGACATCCTGGAAATTAGCCCCGTTATTGCTGAGGGTGCCCAGATCGGTCGACAACTTGGCGCTGAGAGTTTGGATAAGTTTTGCGAGATTGGTCGGGAGAGATATGCAGAGGCACCGCAAACACCACGCAGTCGCGATTTGTACGGCTTTCGATGGATGTGATACCAGATTAGTAAGAGCCGACATGAGGATATCCTACCAGTTAAAATCATCGGACAAATTAACGAGTTAGTGCATCTCTCATCATATACGTCACTGACAGTAGCGAAAGATGGCATGCCTCTTACCTGGATGGAACTAGCCGCTCCTCCGAGATCAAGCAAGAGCGCGGACGTTTCATTCAAGGCACAGATCAAGGCGTATTCTGAAGGCTCCACATCCCCAGGCATGACTGCTGGCCAGGTCTTAAGCCAGGATCCAGTCAGCTCGCGGATGCAGGCAATCTGACCCGATTCGCTCAAAAGTCGAGCGCCGATCACTCCTCTCAGAAGATACTCGACGTGCTCACGAGCCGTAAGGATTTCGAATCGGGACGCTGTGTTCTTTGGATTCGACGCCAACTCGACCAAGAGATGTTTGACAATTGCACCGTAGTGTTTCTCGACGGTGGAAGGGCCTAGCATGATGAAGAGTGCCGCGTACGTTTCCGAGAGGCCCGCTCGGACTTCGCGACTCGTGTTGGGTCTGTTGTATGCGGTCGAGAGATGAACCAAGAGCTCATTCACGTCCAGCGTGAAGACTTCGTGGGGCGCCGACACTCCTGCCGCTCCTCCTTGCTTGCCACTGGCTGGTGGTGATTGTGCTCCGGCCATAGTCAAGTTCTCTTCGCCTTGGAACTTTGAATAGAGCAGTGTCGCCACGAGTGTTGCCACAGATTTCCGAATCGCGTAGGTTGAGTCATCCATGGCCTTGATAAAGAGTGTGATTGATGTCTCCAGTTCCGATTTGCTGAAGGTGACCAGCGTATGTTTGACCAGAGACGTTAAGCACTACATGTGGTTAAAGATTGGAGTGTGATTTGTTATATATTTTCCTTTCTTGTTTTCCCCTCCGCTTGTTTCTGGACCATGTACCGCTTATCTTACGAATAACTTACATCTGCTGAAGACGACCGCATGATGAGTGCTTTGTCAAGTATTGTGAGCTTGAGGGCCTTGAGGATCTCCTTGGTCGTCATATCTGTGGTGCCTCGTCCTGCTCCCTGCAGCATTTTCCGCAGCGCCACCATCGCTTCTACTCTCATAATGAGTGGGTACTATTGGCGTCAAAGATATGTCATTAGTGAGAGTGTAGGTCTCTGATCTTGCAAGCATGGAAGTGATTCCAAACTTACTATCTTTTCTGTCTTGATGACTTTGAGCAGTGAGGTAGTAAGGTCGGGCACCAATGACAAAATCTACATATGGTGCAAGGAACGCGTCAACTTCGCTTTGTGCTATGGTCCCTCTGAAAATGCTTTCGTTATGCTTTGGGGCAGTTGCGCAATCGAACCTTTTCGCCAATAGTCTCCATGATGACTCCGATACAGTGGATCGCAGCCCTGACGGCCCAGAGTCAATGGTCAAAGTTGAAAGTTAGTGTCCCGAGCTTTTCGATATGGAACAAATTTGAACCGCACAATAGGAGAGGTGCACATACAGCTTAACGTCCTTATCACCCATTCCCTTGCCAGCCTCAATCAGACTTTGAAGAATCTGCACGGTCTCGAACAGTGTGGATGAGTTGCCTCGGACGTAGAGCGAGAGGAAGCAGCGGGCTATGAGTCGGCGGATAGGATGGCGCGGTTTTGGTGCGGGCATCGAGATGAGCTTGAGCAGCTGTCGTTCCAGGTTGGGCTGCATGATCCTGAAAATATCCTATTGCGACCGATTACGGATACCACACAGAAAGACGAGAGTTTGTCCGGTTGGAGGCGAATTTTGTGAGCCAGGTAGGAAAAGAATGAGATTCCATGGTCATAATTGAATGTATGTATCGCAATTGACCAGGCGAAACTTACGTGCCCACACCGCTTCAGCTCACGTTCAACACTTGCTAGCCATTGGAAGACAAAGAGCTCCTGCTTGTTGTTCGATGCTGGGGTGGTCTGCTTGTCCATCTCTCCTGCAGCCGTAAATATGCGTTCGTCAAAGTCAAACACATCGCGGATGGTGGATGCCATTGGGGTGCCCGGGGTCGATGGGCGAGTGTCTGGCGGTGTAGCCATCAGTTCTGTGCTTCTGCTGCGTGCCGGATGAGGATGTGAGTGTGGTTGGGTGAAATTCAGTAGATGAGGATAAGAGATGGAGATAAATAAAAAAAACGTGTTTCTCTCTCTCGACTCGAGCAAGTGCTTTTTTTGTTCCTTGTATCCCACGTCACACGGACACTGAGTTGGTCTGCATCTGTCGCCCATTTTTCCATTTGTTCATCCTGAACACATTCACTCCTACTCCACTACGCCTCCATCTACACAAAAAAAAGGCATAATGCTCGCTATCAATGCTCCTCCGGGACAGGGCCCGACTCGGCAGCCATTTGTTCACTATCGCTGTCTCTGCTCGAGTCCTGGACCATCTGCATCCGCATCGGATGCCCACTTGGCTCCTCAGGGCAAAGGAGAAACAGAAAACCACGGCGAGACCGGAATGGAGGCCACCATGGATATCGACAGCAAGGACAAGGAAAAGGACAGAGCAGCAACACCAACCTCATCCTCGCCTGGGCCTTCCTCCTCCTCAGACCTAGTTCCATTCTCAGCCGAGTCGCCTTTGTCCTCGTCTCAGCAACCGAGACAAAAGTCACCCACTACCCTGGCAGGGGTCCATGCCTCTGGCAACAATTCGGATGCCCATGGCTCTCAGTCTTTGTCTCGCCTGTACTTTTGTGACAGCTGCGACGAAGTACGCTGTCCCAAGTGTGTCCAAGACGAGATTGTTTGCTATTACTGCCCCAACTGCCTGTTTGATGTGCCCACCGCTAGTGTCAAGTCTGAGAAGCACAAGTAAGAATGACCAGTGTGAATAGAACGTGGACAGCTAGTGGAGAACGAAAGAAACGATGGGAACAGTGAATTTTGGTCGTGAGACATTGATAGGACAAAGGATCATGCAGGAAATGTTTTGGCACATGCACGCATCTCCTTTGGCGGAAAGGAAGAGCCACTGGAATAGAAAGGAAAAAAACTGACCAAGAACTCCACTTTCACTCTTCTAGATGTTCTCGCAACTGCTTTGAGTGCCCTATCTGTCAAAATACCCTCTCCGTCGTCTCGGAGGATCCTGACGCCAGCCTCTTTGCAGCCAGCACTGCAGCCACAGGACAATACCACCTCTATTGCAACATGTGCCAATGGAACTCACAAGAGATTGGCATGACATTTGACAAGCCAACAGGACTCGCTGGTATTGATATATGCCCTTGATCTGTTACCAGTCATCAACGCACACAGGAGAAAGTGGACTCAATTTTTTTTTCTACCACTGCACCAATGGAATAGTTCAACTACAAAAGACAGAAGATTCTCTACCGGATGTCAAGGAGTTTGACCGTCTCAAGGATCACCTAGAAAAGTACTTTCGAGTACACAGCAGCATGAAACCAGGATTACCGTCCTCGCTTTTGACCTCTATCCAAGCGGGCACACTCCAGTCACTTCGCTACGTCTCCTCCGCCAACCACAAGGCTCAACAGAGCGACGATATTGCGCATTATGTCCCTGCGGTCCAGGTTATGGAGGACACTGAGAACTTGGAGAAGCTAATGAGTGTTGTCAGACTGAACGAAACCACCACCATGAGGCAACGCCTGAAGCAACTGCAGAATCAGACATATTCCATCCAGCGTTTGCAACCTCAGCGGATACACTTGCGGATCAAAAAATTGAGGAGGTGCAGATCATGCCGGCACATCCTGGTGAAGCCAGAGCAGAAGGCACAAGCCACTCGCTTCAAGATCAACCTTATCGCATTGTATGTAGGCACGGTTCATGGCACAAGGCTTGCCAAACACTATGTGCTTCATTCCACACTAAACTCTTTGCTCGTTCTCTTTCTTCTGAAATAGAACTCAACTGCCAAATATTACCATCTCGTCTGTCCAACCACTGATTGTCCAGACAGTCTCTCGAGTCATCCTTCGATTCACTAACCCACGACATGAAGAGGCTCACGTCTCGCTTCAGTATGGCGACGGTGCTTTGCCTCTCCACGGCGTCCATATCCACTCACCCTTGTTCAGCATCTCGCCCTTTAACGAAGTGTGGGAATACGAAGTCGGCACCCTTACTGCCCCCCCAGGAACCACTCAGGAGGATGTTTACGAAAAGACGGCCAACTCTACTTGCATCGCTCTTGATATTACCCCCGCTGCCGCAGGAGAGGTCAAGGTAAACCTGACATCTTTTTTTCAGACCTACCGCAAGGAGGAGATAGTGCTTAAGTCATGTCCATACTAACCTCTTGCTTTTTAGATCCCTCTGCTGGTTACGTTTACGTTCAAAGCGCAGAAGCCTACGTCCGAGGCTGGTTCGCCCTCATTACCCTCTCAGCTGGTTGTCAGTGGGGCCTCCAAGGATCAATACCCACCTCCACCCACTGAACCAGAATATATCGACAAGAGTGTCTCCTTCTGGACCATTATCGGATTTGGCGATGCGATCCCAACCCTCGCGCCATAGAAGATACCATTTCCGCTAACTCGACAACTTTTCTGTGGGCAAGAATAAAGGCAATCTGGCAGCGCAAAACAACAGGAGCAGACAGAAGATATAAGCGGGATTTTGTATTGAGCGATGACGGAGTGAGTAAGTGTGTGCATCCTTCTCCAACCACAGCGAAATTCTTTAGGCTAGGTTTGGCAAAGAGAAGCGGGGTAGTTGACAAAAAAGTTAAAACGCGGACCTTGCACAATCAATCAGAGCAAAACGTTACCCACAGAAAGACTTACTGTCCAAGAAATCGGCAGCCATGAGTGTTTCCAAAGCGTACTCTGGCTCAATCTCAAAATGTGGAATCTCAGTGACAGAGTTGAGATAGCGGGCCTGAGAAAAAAAAGGGAGTTAAACTTGAGGGTAACGGAGAGCCAACATATGTTTGGTGTTTGAATGCGCAGGTGGTGTGTAAAGGACATCGGTGAACCAGCTCTTACCTTGTAGTACCAGTACTTGCAGACCTTTTCCAGGATAACAGCCCTATGTTGTTGACAAGTTTCATGTGAGGAGCATTAGAGGTTTGTGTAAGTGCTCCCTATCCGCCTTGGTTGAAAGAAATTGATAGATAGAGGGGATGTCCTTGGTCCAGATCAGGCACAGTTTTCACGTTGGTAGAAGCATCATAGTAACTGTGGTACTCCTTGAAGTCGTAAGATGACCACCACTTGTTTGCGTTCGTGATACTGTGGCAAGCTTCTTTCTGTCTTCCCTGCCCGACAATGTTCTGCTCCTTGTCGAATTCTTGTCTCATGGAGACCATATGTGCCTTTCCAGGAAAAACATACTTGATGTCCCGAAAGTGAATGATTCCTTCTGTTGTCTCTGTGAATTGGCCTACATGATGAAGAACGGCATCAGCACTCGGATTCTTTTACCGCCATGGTGGCTGTTTTGGTTGACATTCTACGCCACTAAAACCTGGAAGAGAAGCTTACCTGAGCTGGACAGCATGTTTTTGACAGTGCCAGAGAGCATGGCTGCCTCACGATGAATCACAAACTGGAAACCATCTGAGCTCTCGAGCGTGACATATTCGCTTTCGTTTGCTTGCGCCATTTATTCCTTGAGTGCGGTGTGATGTGATGTGGAGTCGTGTAGAGTTGGGATGTGAAGAAAGGAGGCAAAAATAAACGCATTGGTGTGCGGGAAGTACAAGGTTCAGCAAAGCGAGTCACATCATCCATACTTTTTCTCTTTCAAAGCAGCTTCAAGTTCCTTCGTTTGGCGTGGGCGCAGCGAGCGCACGCCTGGTCCTGGTAAGAGACGTGGAAGCCGAAGGTCTTCTTAAGTCTCGCAGCAATCCGTCGCCACAAAATATCTTTTTTCCTTCTCATGAAAAGCTCTGCTTCTGGACACAGAAAGGTGACATAATATTGTTAAGAACGTGGGAAGACAGGAAAACCCCTTCTAAAAATACTTTGAAGAAGTAGGACTAGATGCCTTGGAGACCGCTGGCCACCAGTTGATGGGTTTTGAGTATCTGTTGTAAATGAGAGTGGATTCCAGGGCAGGCAGGTTTGAGGAAATCCTCCTGTTCTTGATCAGTCGAACCACAGGTCCTGCCAGGCTTATCACTTCGTTGGACAGAGGAAAATGTAGTAAGGCAAGGCCTGGCAGTCTGGGAAATCTGGGGATAGGACTTTACACCACTTGTCACACCGGAAGGCTGCAGTGGGAACCGCATGGTTGATGGACCGCCACCAGATATTCCTGCTCGAGGCGTGGATGTTTGCCTTCCAGAAGGCGTGCCAGAGCTAGCGTTTCGACGACGATCGATCTCGGTAGGTAGAAATAAGAAAGTTAGAGGTTGCCGAGCACTAGCTCGTATGAAGGAGACAGGGGCAGTCTTGCCAACTGACAACTTGATGGCACCAATGATCTTGTTGACTCAAGTCGGGTAGGACGGTGGTGTGTTTAACCTGCGGACAAATCAAGAGGACTTTTTTGAGAAAACAGTGGACAGTTAGTTGGTCACCACAGATCGCGGACCAGTTGTGGGAAGATGGACCTGGAAGGCGATGGTGCCAGTAACTACGCGAGAAGCTCGCCAGTCCAGAGTCCATAGTGCTCCTTGGTCAGTCCCCAGACTTGAGAGGCATCCTCGATGGCGGGTCGTTTCTTTTTCTAGGCGGTAGTGCTTCCAGCCACCACTTAATTGGTGAGGCCGGGAACTGTTCTGGTGGCGGCTTATTGAAGTCGTGTAGGCTATAATCCCCGGGACATACAAGGAAGGCGGGCAAAGGCCTGAGGAGGTTCTGAAGGGCGGGGCTGGGGACGGTGAAACTCCCTGTCCATGCCTGCCTTGGGCTTGAGGTAGTAGTTTGGACTGAGAAACACAGAAAGAGGTGAGGGCGACTAAGTATAGCGCCGACCCGCCTATTTAACCCTTAAATGAAAATCACAGAACGTGCAACTCTACTGGTGTCGTCCATCAGTTCCACACTCTTCCTCCACTCTCCTTTCCATCCCATCAGAAATACTCGCTTGCATGCTTTCTCCCTCGCCACTACCCACCTTTCATCTGCTCAGTATCCTCCCCATCCACCATCTTCATGCATATCACCTCCTCATGAACAGTCGCAAATGTTCAATTCCACCTTGTCATCCATCGGAGACGTTATGAGCGATTGTTTGCAAAATAAAGAAATATTCCACATTCCCTTCCTAGCTGATTGTTGTTGACATGACATGCAGTGATGCGCGACAGAACGAGGACCGGAGGCCCCCCTCCACACAGACCCAATTAAGAGGGGGGTGTCCATGGATTGAAAGCGGTTCAAACAAAAAAAAAGTTTTTCCAACCGAGGGTTCTCCTTGTCCTTGTCCTTCCTGCTCTTTTTCTCCTTTCTTCCTTCGCCCCCCCCCCCCCCCCTATTGCCCTTCGACTCGTCCATAGCTCGGATATCTCCTGTCGCTGTTGTTGTTGAGCTGCTGTCATTGATGAGCACGCGCGTGTTGTTTGTGTCATACATCCACTGCTGACCAGTTCTGGGCCAGCTGCGGGCCTTGTCGTACGTACAGTCAGAAGTTCAGCGATGTGTCCCCGTGCTGTGTCCCTGAGTCTGTGTTTCTGTCTGTATGCGCGTGTGGGCGTGTGTGCTGGTTTGGTTGCCCCCGTTTTGTTGCAAAAAGACAAACTCAGATCAACCCCCACGAACATGGCGATGGATGGACGGTGCATAATCTGAAAGGGAACCCTCGCTTTCACTTTGCCATTGCCATTCCATCATCGTGACACTAACCCAGCTCTTTCACTTCTCCCACCTTTTGCATCGAAAAGCTCGCCGTCTTTGACTTGATATCGACCACATGCACCCTCGTCCAATTTTGCAACAAACTACTCACCATACAACATGAACACGTCAAGACAACACAACCTCGAACAGCAGCAGCTGTACCAACAACAGCTCCAACAACAACACCTCCCCTCTGGATACGGCGCCAATGCACGGCTAGGACCGACTCTGGCACAACAGCCCCTTGGATCCATTACATCCTCAAACACATGTGGATCCACCAGTCCAGTCCCAGCATCAAGCTTACTGGTGCCTGGCGGGAGACCATTGCCACGTACCCCAGGGCAACAACAGCACTCAACCCTCGACTTGACTCTGACAACCTACTCTACATCTAGCGGATATTCTAACAACAATCTGAGCACCGGCCATATTCAAGCAAACAGCAACATCAGCAGCATTGGTGGAAACGGCGTCAAGAGCGCAACCTTCGACAAAGGGCATACGCCCTGGGTACACCCTAAGACCTCCTCCTCCTCAACCACTTCTTCATATCCGTCGCAAGGAAACAAAGCTGCTACAACACCTCGGGGGGGCTTGCCTTCTTCCAACCTTGGCAAAAGGACAAGTCACCTCCAGCTTCAGCCTCCAAAGGACACAGACCTGGACGACGAGTCTTACTACACAGCCCTGAACCGGCCCATTTCACCGACTATGATCATGAACTATATCCCTCCACCCATCACCAATGCAACTACCAAAGCAAGTACCCTAACAAGGCCTCTTTCAGCAACTGCTGCCCTCTCGGCTTCATTCAACGGTCTCGCCACAAGCACAGCGCAACCACTCTATCAGGGTGGAAAGAGTACATACTTGCCTACACACCAAAAGCCACAGGAGTATGGATCGGCCAATATGATGTCGGCATCGACACCCGCAGCAGCCAGAGTTCAGGGAATTAAGGGCAACAACCACCCATCGCCGTCGGTATTAGACGACTCCTCAACATCCCGGTTTGCGCGCCGCGGTCCGTTGGTGGGCCAGGATAGTTTCAGCTCTAACACAGGGAATGACCAGGAGTACGGAGGCTCTCGATCTAGGCGAGAAAGTGCGTCGTATAACGACCTGGAGAACAGGAAAGTCAGTCCTACAGGGTACAGATCTGACAACTCACCTACCACCGATTCTGTAGCTCTTCAGGTATAAAAAAAACAGATTAGATTTATGAAACGCATGGTGGCATTTCTGAGGGACAGCATTGTTAACTGCGATCGTTCTTGATTAATATCAATTAGGTGGCAAGGGAGGGCTGGCTATGGCGACGAGGAAATCTGTTGGTAGGCATACAAGGCTGAACGGACTAAAGTGGAACCAGGAAACTAACAAGATGGAGTGTACTAAAGTGTACTAACCATATCGCTTGTCATGTTGGAAAAACATAGACATGGAAACGATGCTACGCCGTTGGAAGGCACCGAGCAAACTCACATCCAGGAATCCTGACACTGTTTAAAGACAACGAGGTAAGCAATATTTGTCGAAAATATTTGGCAGTGCCTTTCTGATAGAAGTAAAGTCGCTCATACTTCTCTTTCTCCCTACGGCGATTTCCTTTACTATCTATAGCACATGTTCCCTATCAAAACCATTGACATGGCCGAGTGCTTTGAGGTCCAAGTGAGAGCCATGGACGCTAAAGCCTCAGGCCGCTTTGAGTTCAAGGTCGTCACCCGCAAGGAAGAAACCTGGTTCGCCACCGATACGATGACCGAGCGCACGGGATGGATCGACGCCCTTAACTCACTGATGGCTCGCGCCGTGGGAGCCTCACTTATGAACCTCGAGGCCAAACTCAACACGATTCGTCACCGCAACAACTCGCTCGAGTACGCCCAAGCTGGATCGACAGACAGGTCAGCCCTGGAGGAACAACTGCAACTTGTGCAGCAGGATCTGGCCTCGCGCGAACAGTTACTCTCTCAGCGAGAACAGGATCTGGAGCACAAACGGATCGAGTCTATGTTAGTGCAACTCGAGGCGTGGCGTTCGGCGGCCAAAGCGACAGTAAACCAGCACTATGCGGTGCGAGACCAGTTGCTGGAGAGGGTGATGAAGACAGCTAGGACTGTTCAGGAGCTATTGGAACGGGCTAAGCTGCATCTGGAGACCGGTTCGGACCAGGTCCTGGAGATCACCAAGGGCCACCTCGAGTGTTTAAAGATGCATACCAATGACCCAGCATTGAGTGGGTCGTCGTTCAAATTGATAAAGTCGATTATGGTCGGACTGACAGTCAACTTAGACACACGAAGCTCAGAGATGAAGAGGGTTCTGCTCGTGATGGATCGGTACGTCGCTTCAGCACGAGGATCTTCGGGTTCGTTGTCCAACTCCTCACCTGCATCGCCCAAAGCATCGCCACTGTCGTTCAGGGACAGGAGAATGTCGGTTGGAGGGTCAATGGGACCTTCTCATCCCCCACCAGCCTCGTCGTCGTCCTCTGCGCTCTCTGTTGGTGTCAGCGTCCACCTGCTACAGATTCGGGAAAAATACAAAGAGACATTAGATTTGCTCGAGGATCATTCACGCCGACTGAAGCGGATCTTAGAACGAACGGACCTCAGCAATCACGAGAGCGTGCGAAAATTCCCTGGCGAGGTTCGTGACCTACTGCAAGGGCTTCTCAAGACGCCGACCTACGTGTTTGCACCCTGTCTACCGGATCAACCACTGCCAGGCGCGGCAGACACGTTCTATCGCGAGGACTTGGTTCAGATCCAGCAGAGGGGACAGGAGATGATCAAGAGGGGACAAGGGTTGAATGGACTCTCGGCCACAGTTCAGCAGGCTGTGGGTGAAATGCTGGCATCGCCCATCAAGGGGAAGCTCGTGTTGTCTTCCTTGGAGAAAGAGGAAGGAAAGGAGACCGAGAAGAAAGAATCCCCTCGTCCTCAGGACAAGGATGCGGTATCAGAGACATCACCGCTTACCTCAAAGGGGGCATCCCTGTTGCCGTCGTCGCCTACCTCGGAAAAAAGCGCTTCTTCCTCAACGGATCGCATTATCTCGCCCACACCTCTAGCGGCATCGTTCAATACCTCGACCTTGAACCCGCCCTTGTCACTGTTGCCACTCCCCGAACCACTGTCCAGTTTCCTGCTTCCGGACTCCAGCGAGTTGAGTCAAAAGCTTCGCGATACGATATTGCCAGAATTTGATCATCTCTCAATCAAACAGGAAGAGTCGCTCCACTCTATGACCACACTCTTGAACCAGGTCTCCGCCCTTGTGGTCAAGCAACTTGCCGAGATCAAAGAGTCGACCGTGGCCCAGCGGCAAGAGTTCGAAGAGCTCAAGGACGAGATCATTGATGTTATGCAGCTCTCAGCGACGGACCCAAGTTCTGCCCAGCGAGAAGTGTCGACTTTGTCGGATATCCGGTCCAAGCTCGCAGACATTTCGGAACAATTGGTCAAGGTTCAGAACCAGAATCAGGGACAAAACATCAGCAACAACGGGTTCAAGAGAGTCGGTGGAGGTATCCCTAGTGCAGCAACAGCAACCGGGATCTCACTCTTGCAGCGGTCTGCGAGTACCATGGTGCATTCCTCGGTCAATGGCCCACATTCTTTTTATCACACCATCGACAATGGGTTGAAGCAAAGTTTGCAACCTCTGTTGTTCCACCCTTCGCAGGATTCAGGCAAGGGGTTGAGTTCACGGACAGGAGACGCTGCTGGTGGAGCAATTGATGCCGCTCTCTCAATCGGGAGTGCACCATCTGGGCGTCACCCCAAGATTGCAGGAATGGTGCGTATGTTTGAAGAGGATGACGACATCCAGGAGGACCATGGGCGGGATCGTTTTCACCAACAGCAGGTTGTTTCCAAGCTGGACCAATTGATGCTTCTACTCGAGTTTGTAAACACGGCGCAATGTCGAATGATGGCTTACCAAGACCTGGAGTATGACCGCAAAAGTGTTTCAGGAGCCAGTATCGATGACGGACGGATGATGGCCGTACAGGAACATATGGAACAAACGGACCGAAAGCTGAATATGCAGATGCATCTGCTTCAACGGCTGGTGAGCCTTCAAGGAGCGTCGTCCACTTCTCATATTGAGATGGCCGAAGAGGAGACACGAGCTCGAGTTGAGGAACTTGAAGAGGGCGATCAAGTCGAGAATTTGCCGGACATCAACGCAGTCGGCACTGTCTCTAGAAATATTCTCCCAGGGGTTCCAAATGGCGTACTCACCTTGATCGAGGTCCTGGACCGATTGGATCTGCAGGTCATTCCTTCTGTCAAAGACCAGTCCGAACGAATTTATGAGCTCTCGGATCAGCTCTCAGAAATGAAGCTACAGTTGGACGAGCAGCGTCGTCGCCTGGAACAAAGTCAGATTCAACGCCCAACCACGCCATTGCTCCTTGCGCGCTCACCTTCGCAACTTCTTCAGCAACAAACACCTGGTGGGACAAGCGATATGGATGCGAATCCTGCATCATGGCGAGCGTCATTGCGGCCCAGCAACAGTGTTGGCAGCGCATATGCTGGATTTCGAGATCGAGAGCGGGAACGAACTCTTAACAACTCTCAGAGATCTTTGTCGAGCAGTGATGGCAGTCAAGTGAGCTTACAGGAGGCGTTCTCGGTGTCGTCCAAGACGTCCGACAGGATCGCAGAGATACTGGACAAGATGGACGCTAAGCTGGGACTGGTCATTGACGAGCAGATGACGCGGTTTGAAAAGTCCAACAAGGAGATGCTGGCGCGTGTGTACGAGTTGCTGGAGGCCGATGACGAAGAGGATATCCAACAGCAACACCAAGATCAATCGAAGCGGTCCTTATTACCAGAATCAAAATCTGTATCGCCGATTGCAGACATCCCAGTGGAACAACACATCCTGTCTCTAGAAAGGCTGATCATCAGTCATGGTGAGCATCAGGATCGAACACAACATGGAAATGAGGTTCTCTGGATGCAGCACACACAGGAATTGAAGACACTCTTAGAGAACCTTGCTCAGTCTCCCACCCTGCCTCAACACAAGGACCTCTGCTCAGAGGATAATGAGGTCCCCTCAGAACAGACTCTCCCATCACCATCGGTTGTCTCTGACAGGAAAGAACTTCCGGATAGGATCAAGAACGTGATTCTATTCGAGCCAGACCGGACCGAGACTAATCTGAACGAGCAGCGCGATGAACTATTCGACAAGCTGAACGAGGTAGTCTCAGCGCTTAAGGAGGCTGAAGTGAAAGGGTCCACGCGCGATGGAGATTTGAAGGAGATCCGCGAGTGGATTTTGCACCATTCCCGGATGCAGACGGACAACTTGCGCGAGATTGTGTTGTCAGCAACAACGGGCTCCCATCTTTATACAGGATATGCTTCAAGTAGTGCCAAAGACGATACGACATCTGTTCCGGAAGTGGATGCAATCAAGGACAGCACGGGTCTTGCTTCTCATCCCTCATCTACTACACCACTGCCACCGAAAACATCTGAGATTCAAGAACTTCGCGAGCAGCTTGAAATGTTCACCAAGGTCCAGATGGCAACCTTCTCAGAGCTTGCAGATAATGTCTCGGGGGTGGAGAAGATGATGCGGGACATGAGCCAAATGATAGGTGTCCGACGCGGAGGCACGATCTTGCGCAAAAAGGAAGCAGAGGCGGAACGTGTCATGCTGGCGATGGAGGTCAAGGAAACTATCCAGGAGGTCATGACTCGGATGCAACCCTCGCCATCGCAAGGGCATATTTCGACGACGTCTGCAACGATACAGAAAGGTTCCGGTGCGCCACAGTCATCCCCACGTGAGTCGATTGATGAGACGACCGCATCAACAAAAGAAGGGGGGGTTGGACTCCTCAAATATCTGTACCAGCCCAGGCGAGCTTCCAGCTTGTTCACAACATCAACAACGCCGGTAGGAGCCAACCCGTCTTCAGTACTGCCACCACTTGCAACTCCCACCACTGCAACAGCAACAGCAAGTATAGCCGGCCAACTCGTGGGAGGTGGGCCATACTCCAAGGCGTCGTCAGTCTCGGAAGTTGAGGAAGACGAGCGTGACGAAGGCACAGATATGGATCACTATGAAATTTTCATGCGACAGAAACATACTCGATCGAGGCAGGAGCGAGAGTCATTGGAGTGGTATCAGGACCATCTCGAGCAGCTGTGTAGGCGCAAGATCCTGGCTGAGATCGAGGTGGAAAACCTGAAGGCAGAGAAGGACAAGTTACAGAAGGAGAAGGACGAACTGCAGGAAGCAGTGGAGCAGCTTCAACGGGAGAAACGGGAGCTTGAGCAGGGCAAGGAAAGGCGAACTGAAAGTCTGTGTAGTAATACTGCATCATCACAGTGGTTGGAACAGGTGCTGGCAGATCGGGTGGCGGCTCTGTTCAAGGAGACAGTACAGCGCGAGGGTTTGAACCAACAGATCGCTATTGATAGCCAAAGAGGCCCAGTAAGAAGCAGGATCGAGTCTCCGACACGTTCTTCACCTCAAACACCATCGCCACATCTGTCGCATTGATTCATAAAACCTTACTTTTTTTTAGTTTTGAAGGCGCCTGGAGCGGCCATTTCTTGTGTTTCGCCACCAAATTGACTTGGATGCACTACAAACATGGTCATTGTTGAAACATATGTGTTGTATTTTGCCGCCAAACGCACATTAGCCTGTTGCCGCTAACTGCATATATCAATGCTCATAGATCACGTGCACACGGATGTCCATCACAGGACTGTACTCTTCTCTTTCATGAAAATCATATCACCAGCCCTGGATAGCATCATTCTCCAATACCTCGTCAGTTGCATTGGCGTGAGTAAATGTGCTTCGTTTGATTTATTCTTTTTTCGAGATCTTGGCCAAAAACCGAGTACACTCCTCAATGACATGTACACGGTCCTGTGAGGTCGAGATCGCAGGGGTCAAGAACCAGCAGTGGGCACGCGCCTCGGCAAGGACCACCTTGACAGAGCACTGGTCTGCATGCTGGCAATGCGCTCGATTGAGGGGACGGAACTGCTCTAGCCTACCAACAAATACTAGCATGGGTGGTAGGTCAGCCAGGGACTCCGCATCCAGTGGGGTATAGTACGAACTTGCAAGGGTCGCTGGATCATATCGAGAGTATGCCCTGACCGCTGGAAGACCAGTGGGGTAATAAAGTCGTATAGTGAAATGGTCATTGGGTCTGGAGAAAAACATATACGGCAACGAGGTGATGGTGCCAATAGGAAGTCCCAGTTTCGGGTATTCGTCGCGGATCTTGAGTGGCAGGACATGAGCAAGGTCAAGGTTTCCACCTGCTGAATCTCTATCTAAAGATAATTGAATAATGTGTAAGATCACTCCCCAGAGCAAACACATATATGCCCGTATTCGTGTCTTCATTTGTCTTTGCTACATTTACAATTACGATTTTCTGAGGATTCATGCCGTGTTCCTTGATGAAGGGAAGTGCAGGCTGCAATACACTCATTGAGGGCTCTAGGGAATGGGGGTTCAGTCAACAAACCTGTTGCAGTTTGCAAGCAGCGAACTTGGCACATTAAGCTGAGGATTTCCGAAAACACTTGTTCAGGGAAAATAAACCACGTACTGTAATCAACAGCCAGAAAGCCGAATCGGATCCCTTTGGTGACAAACGCATGATGGATGAGCTCCGTCATGAAAACAAAATTCTGGAGCGGGTGTCCATAGATGAATCTGCCTCCACGAGTATACAGCAGCACAAGGTAGCACCCTTGGCCACGTATCAAGGTGTTGCACGTAACCTTTGGGTCTGGTGTTTGTTCCTGGAACGAGATCCAGAACCCTGTCCAATCTTTTCTGTTGACCGAGGTCGCCCGTTTGGCTTCTAACTCTGTATTCTTGAATCGTCCACGATTGCAGAGTTTGCGGGTCTGCTCGACCGAGACGCCATCGCCTGCTGCAGAAAGAGCCGCCACGACAGCTCCATGTTTGAAGTGCAAACCCTTGGGTGTCTTTCCAGCCAAGTGAAGGAAGGCTAACGTGATAATACCGACCACTAAGCATGGTTAGGCAAGACCAGAGCTATCAGTAGCCCCCATCAATTGGGTGTTTTTTTTTCTTGGTTCTTGGTGTGCACCCATACCGGCGTGGATGATGCAGCGTTGAATTCATCACTGAATAAGCAACTATGTAGCAACAGATAAAGCGTCAATCTCTTGCATACGGCCTATATTTCATGTTTTGATATCGTAGAACGAGAGATAATGGTGAGCTTACGCCAGAGGAATTGGCGGTTTGGTGCTGGTTAGCAGGAATGAGGGTGGATGGGATGAAGAAGGGTGGGCCATGATGGTCTTTGAAAGCGAAGTGGGTATGTATGTCTGTGTATGTGAACGTGGAGAAAGAAAATGAAAGAGACGAGACACATTCATTGCCCCTGTTTTTGAAAGTAGCACAAACCCTGTTTGTCATTATCACGCCCGATTGGTGACTCGAGCCTCGGTGGAAGTGTGAAGTTGTGCTTCCGAACCGGAAGAAGAATGAAGGTGAGGTTTGAGATTGGATGGGGGCTCGAATAAAATATGCGATGTGTGTCGAATGGAGCCATGCAGGTAGACTGCGAACACTACAAACACACATACGATCCGAGGGGTCTTCAAGTAGAGGGAGTGGAAAATGGAACAAAAACCTGGCAATGATATTTGGTGTTATTATTCCCACCAAAATTTAACCGGATTAGAAAGCGAACACGCCGCGTCCACTTTTTCGCTCTTTTTTCTTGAAGGCCCCTGAAGCTGAAGTTAGACTCGAGCCAAGAGAGCTGTTTATTTGGACGTTGCTGTAAAAACATGCCCCGTCCGTTGTCGACCAGCAAGGCACACCTGTCCACACGAGATGGACAGTTTCTGGGCAACAGCCCTCCCCCCTGAAGTCTGTGGTGCTGACTGCAGAGTACGTCTTGGCAAAAAAAACTTTCTGCGTCCTGAGGATTGATGTAAAAGATGAATAAGGATTGTCACTCACTTTCTTGTTTTCTTTCTCACCCCACCCCACAGAGGCTTTATTGTTGACCTACTATTGCTTCTTCTCCGTCAAACCAAAAACATCACAGAAAAACATATCACCATGACCAAAATCGAGTTCACTTCCGGAGTATCAGCCACAGAAAGCAACAGCAGCTGTGGCATCAGCACTAGTGACGCTAGCGTTTGCGACTCTGGCAGCAACTTCAACAACCCACCGTCGTACGCCTCTTTACTCCCAATCCAGACCAGCACTGTGCGTGTATGCACCATCGCCCTCACAGGGTCCGACAAGATCCGTCTGATCGGTACCCCTGGCAGCATCACAGCACCACTGCGCTCTTCGATCCTGTATAGCTGGGGCACAATCCAACGCGAAAGCAACTATGCGGGTGCACACGAGTTCAAACTTCTGGGGGCACCCTGGAACAGCTACGGGCCAGATTCGGTGCGGTCACGGAGGCTGCTTACGGCGATCTTGTACACAATGGCACGCGCGGGCTGGAACCTGATCCATGCGACGGATGTAAGCCAAAAGGATGACGACAAAGACACACTGTTCTTCGAATTCAAGACACCCGATCCAGACGTGGAGATGTTTACAGTGTCGTTCAACAAGTCGGACCGGATTCGAGTGCTTGATGCGCCATCCATGATGCTGCTTGTAAAACAGGCCATCGCAGCACAGTGGAAATACGGGTAAGGATGACCGAGTCTTTTCATATTTTGGTCCCTACACATTACGCGCGCTCTCAAGACGTTCCTACTCACGCCTTTTTTTTTGAGCGTATCCTGTGTTTAGAGTCCAAAAGGAGCAAGACTATTGTGGAGCAATGGAAGTCAAGTTGCAGGGTAACCCATTCAGCGCGCGAGGCGACGAGTTTGTGTTCAGCCGCATGATGCTTGCACAAATGATTGCCAACTTCAAGGGCGCAGGGTTCCAGCTGTATTCGTCGCTGTACAGCGGTGTGGGAAAGGATGAGAACGAGCTCGAGTGCTGGATCCTTCGAAAAGCAAACTCAGCGTGGAACTGAGCTGCATATCCAATGGCTCGACTCAAATCTCAGAGGGACGCTCGCACAAATCCCGTGAATAAAATGGTCCTCAAAATAAACGTCTGTCATCTGTGCTAAGCCACCCCTAAGCGAGATTCGGTTTCTCCGGAGAAGAGATCGCGTTTTTTGTGAGTTCGGTGAATTTGGATGAGCGGACAACTATTTTCTGCGTTGCATGCGACGGAAAAATTGAGCATCACTTTTCATTTCTTCCTTCTTCCTTCATCACTCCTCCCCACTCCTTCCTTCCATCGCATCATTTTCTCTAATGAATTCTCTTAAGAGCATCAACCTGGCTCCTATCAGGGCTGCCATCACTGCCCGCATCGGCGCTCGTGCCATCTCCACCTCGGCCGTGATCATGAACCGCACTGGATTGAAGCAGGCTTCCAACAGAGAAGCCACCTGGAGCGAGAACCAAATCGAACGCAGCTCGGCCTTCAAGGGTCCCCGCTTCGAGAACACTGATATCAGTGCCCAGGTACCTTCTCACTTTTGTCCTCGAAGCTTTCAGTTATTACACAGGAGAGACACTGAAAGAATGGGCACAATCGCACTTGCAATGCCACCAGTAGATCTAACCATGTCTGTTTTCTTTCTTTCCACTTGTGCATATGTATTATCGTCTACTACTACCCCAACAAATTGACCGACCTGAATCTCTACCTACGGGAACAACTATCAATACCAACGACAAACGGGACTTTGGAACAATAGCCCCAACCACAAGCTGCTATTGATCTCATTGCTGAGGAGCCTATCCGCATGGTTGAGGGTCGCCGTGCACGCTGCGATGGTGGTGGCGGAGCCTTGGGCCACCCTGCTGTCTGGATCAACTTGGTACGGAGAAAACAGGATGATTTTTTTCCCCTTCTCAACAATGGCTCGCCTTTGGACCATGCACCGGAGATACTTATTGACGATCCACTCTGATTGCACCGGACAACCGTATATTTGGACAGAGATGTTGACTCCGGCTATGGACAGGATTGTGTTCAAAATGAAAGCTAGAAAAACAGTGATACTGAACTTGTGGCTCTGTCTTCAATAGGATCGCCCTGGTGCACACCCTTGCGGCTACTGTAAGTTGATGATTCAGGGCACTGTTGATCAAGATTGTGTTGAGATGGCCAAAATACTGACTGACGACTCATCTCGAACTATTAGGCGGTATCCGTTTCGAGCAGAAGCCCCACCACCACTAAGCGGCTGCGAAGCAAAACGAACAAACATACACATAGAGTCCCCCCCCCCACCCTCCCTCCCCACAAAGTGTTGTTCGGAAGGTATTCGAACCAAACGACACAAAAAAACAAGCAATAACAGTTATTATCTCAAGAAGACACTGGTGACAGCGTGCTGACCACATATCTGATGGGACGCAGCATTCGCGTGCGACCACGTTAATTTTTGTTTCCACTGGTTTCATTCCCCTCCTCCCCTTCTTCCCGCGGTCATCATTCATACATTTCACATCACCCTCAGATTGTCGTTAGCACCAACGTCATCAGTCCATATCCATCCATCCATTTCATAACAACCCATCTCATCTACCAAGATATATTTTCGTCCGTTTCGTCACTCCTCTTCTTACCCCTGCGACCTTCCATTAAGAGCTTCTACTGCAGAGGTATCGCATCGTGGCACATTTACCTTGTTCTTAACGTCAACACTCTTAAATTCTTAACACGTTGACTCAAAGACACCTCTCAACACTCACACACACAGGGACTCAATAGAGCGACAAAAAATGTTCTCGTCCTTCAAAGAGAAGCTCAACACGAGCTTGACGTCCATCCAGGAAAAGGCCACTGCCGCAGCAGCAGCTGGAGCCGCCAACCATAGCCATAATGATCAAGACCAACCGGAACAGGGATCCTCTTCACCCTCGCCTTCACCCTCACCTTCTTCAAGCTCAATAGCTAGTAGGATTAGTGGTGGTGGATCCACTTCGCTATTCCGCCGTTCGTTGCAGACGAACCGCAAGTCGGCCGATCTGATCAGTTTTGCATCTTCACCACCACGAGCAGCCTCACCAGGACAACAGCTGGCGGCAAACAAGAAGTTAGCACAGTTGGTGAAGCAAGTGACACTAGATCCCTCGGAAGAGAAACCTGACCCGGCCCAGCTTGAGCAAGTAAAAAACGCGGAACCTGCAGGAGCAGAGTTATCTGACTCGGTTATCGAGCGTCTCGAACGCTTACAGCGTTACGAGGCACGCTTTCCAGGTCTGTGACTATAATATGTTGTGGTACAAAAGGCTTCCTGTGATGTTGGTCGGTTTAAGCTGACAGCTAGCAACCATCTTTACACCATAGATCTAGCTACAGCGTTCAAGAGACTGATTAGAGAAAAAGTCGCAATTGAGGCAGTTCTGAAAGCGTCAACTCCTCTGGAAGATCTGAGCGACGTGGAAGCCCTGGAGGCGCACCTCAGAAACATGGCGTACAAGAGCGACGTAAGGACTAACATTTTCAGCAATAATGAAAAACAAAAGCCCAGTTTCGAAACAAGTTATGGATCTCTATGTGGTTTTTGACTTCTTTGCGTGCTTATTTATAGGTTTCCATGCAGGAAATCAAGCGCTTGTCAGACGAACTACGAGGTATCAATTCTGATATTGATGGTGATCCACCGCTTGCCAGTGATTGTTCTTTTATGTTTCTAACATGAGTATGACCTGCCTTGACGCTACGACCACTAGAATCATCAAAGTTGAAAGAAGTCCATGTGTTGGAATCGGTCTCGCAGTCAGACATGATCGAGAACCTTCAGGATCAGCTCGCGTCAAAGACAGAGGTATGCGCATGGAGCTAAGCATTCTTTGAAAAGTTAAGTCTACGTCCTGAAATACACACGGATGACTTACGTTTACTTATTGAAAAATGCAGGAGATCGAGCGTCTGAAGGCTCGAAATTCAGAGTCCAAAGACAAGGTCGGTACTAAGGAAACCAAGGATGCCAAGGAAACGAAAGAAACCAGGGAGACGCCCTCGACAAATGTCGCCAAGCAGCTTGAAAAAATTGCCGAACTGGAATCGAAAATCAAATCTCTCGAGGAAAAGCTCGCGTCCGGAAATACAAGATCCGATTCGCTCTCTGACCCGCTCTCTGACCCGCTCTCGGCCTCCATTACAGCCCCTGGGACTTCGGGCGCAACTACAGTGTCAGGATCGGGCGCCAGCTCACCCACTGCCAAGGAAAAGAAGCTGGCCGCTACCGCAGCTAAGGACCAAAAGAAGAAAGACCAGGCTCTCCGCGATCTGATGTCTCGACTCGATACTGTCCTAAAGGAGAAGAAACAGGCACAGCTGGAGCAAGAGCAAGCAGAAGTCAAGCTGCTCCAGCTGCAATTGGATTTAGACAAGGAGGTCAAGGTCAAGAACGAGATGGTCGACAAATTGGATCAGCTTCAGAAACGTATCGGAGAAATCGAAGAAAAGGAACACCAGGACGCGATCAAGAAGAAGCCTGCCAGCGTGACTGGTTCTCTGCTTGATCTCGACTCTCCCATCCCCGACTCAATCGGAACACCTGCGGCCATTATTCCTGTTGTTGCATCAAGCTCGAAGGAGGACAACGAAAAGGTGGCCAAGATAAAAGAGCAGGAAGAGCAGTGGGCCGAGGAAAAGAAGGAGCATCAGAACCTTTTGCAAAAAGTCAGGGCTGACTTAGAGTCGGCCACACAGCGCGAGCAGGAGGCCCTGATGGCCAAGAAGGCAGCGCTGCAGAAGGAATCCGAAGCCTTGAAATCCAAATTAGCAGTCGAAAAGTCTTTGTCCGACGCTCAAGATATCCAAAAATCACTAAAGGATTCGACCGCACAGGCGGAGAGAGAGCTCAAGATCGCTAAGGTCCAGATCAAGGAGCTGCAGAAGCTGGATGCGGTTCTCGACACTACCAAGAAAGAACTGGTTCAGGCCCAGAAGAACTTAGAATCAGTCCAGGACGCCAAAGACAAGGTCCAGAAAGAAATGGATGCCATGCAGGAGTTGCAACAACAATTTGGACGAGAGGCTGCGCAAAAGTTGGATCAACTCAAGGCCCAAGAATTGGAGCTCAAGACACTGAAGGAAGCCAAGCAGGATCTGGAAAAGCAGATGGAGAAGCACTCAAAAGACTCCATCAAAGCCGACAAGGAGACCGAGAACAAGCTCGCTAAACTTCAAAAGGCCCTGGAGGCGTCCGAGGAAGCAGTTGCCGAATTGACTAAGGAGCGTCGGGATTTGGAGACCAAGCTCAAGGAGACACCTGACCATTCTGCAGAGCTGGCATCTCTATCCGCCAAGGTATCTGACAAAGAGAAAGAGGTTTTGCAGAATAAGAAACAGATCGATGTCTTGACCAAGGAGCGTACCAATCTGGAGAAGCAATTGTCTCAGCAACCCGATCTTTCCAAGGACCTCGAGTCTGCTACTGCTGAGGTGTCAGCTAAAGAGAAGGAAGTAGAGGAGAGCAAAAAACAGATCCAATCCCTGACCACGGAGAAGGAGATGCTGCTAGCCTCAATCAAAAAGAATCAAGAGACAATCCAAGCCATACAGGAAGAGAAGGTCAAGACTCTTACCGAGTGGAGCAGAAAAGTTGATGTTATGGAGAAGCAGATCATCGCCAAAGTAGCCGAAGTCGAGGAGCAACAGCAGGCGGTCGATTCACTCACCACGGAGAAAGATGAGATTCTGGCGAAGTTGGCAGTTGTTCAGGAGCTGGAGCAAAACAAGGCGGACAAGATCATGGCCCTGGAGATGGAACTCTTAGCTGCCAAGCAGCAACACCAGGACGAAATCGCAAAGACTGCTACAGCCGCCTCCACGGTTGCTGCAGTTACTTCAACCGAATCCAAGGATGGATCCTCTGATGCCGAGGAAGCGCTGCGAACCAAAATCACTCAACTCGAAGCTGAAATTCAACTGCTCAACCAGAACCCTTCCAAGAACGCTCAAAAGAAGCTGCGTCAGGACCTCAACCACACTAAGCAGGCCAAGCAAGAAGCTGAAGCATTGATTGTGACTCTCAAATCCGAGCTCGAGAAGGCTCAACGAGGATCAGGATCATCCTTAAAGTCGACTACGGCGGCTGACAACAAGGGCAACGCACCTGTGAAGGAAGACTCAAAAGACAAGGCATCCAACAAGGACAAGGCATCTGACAAGGCATCGCCAGAGGCTGTGAAGGAGCTCAAGGATCAAATTGTTGCTCTTGAAAAGTCGATCAAAGACAAGGACAACCTCCTCACCGAGCAACAGCAGCAGCTGGACTCCGAACTGAAGCGCCAAGAGACGTTGCAGAACCGTGTCAAGGAGCTCGAGAAGACTGTGGCAACGGTTAAGGCTCTGGAACAAGAGAAGGAGAAGCTCACCAAGTTGTGCCATCAGCTCGAGACCGAGATGGAGACTAACTCCAAGGAGCACCATACAACCACCACAACATTGCAAAAGATGCTCAAGGAACTGGAAATCAAGGAAAGTCGACTGATCAGTGACCTTGAAGCGACTAGGACACAGGAGAAGGACCTTTTCAAGCAATTGGAGGAGGCCAAGAATCAAGCTGCCACCGCACTGGCGTCTGAAGATCAGAAGCAGACCAAGGTTCTTGAGCAGTTGGCTGCTTTGAAAGCGGAGCGAGAAGACCTGTCCAAGAAGCTGTCGGATTCGGAGAAGAGGCACGAGAGAACCACCGCGGCGTCTGACGAGAAAATCAAGAGTCACGACAAGGAAATCGCCGCATTGCACCTACAAAAATCTGACCTCGAGGCCGCCGTGGAGAAGATGACCAAGGAGAAAGAACTTCTCTCGTCAGAGGTTGCCAAGACTGCTAAGGGTCTGGAGGCATCTCAGAAGGATGTGCAAGTTGCCGTTGCAAAGATTGCCGGGTTGTCCAAGGAGCGGGATAGTGTTGTTGAGAGGGCGACAGCATTGGAAAAGCGTCTGGAAAAGTCGCAAGAATCCATAAAGGGACAGGAAGCGAACTTGCAGATGGAGGTGAATGCGCTGAATCAAGCCAAGGCTTCATTGGCCAAGGACCTTGAAGCTGCTCAGACTAAGCTTCAGGAATCCGTCCAATCTAGCGAAGATTCTCGAAAGGAGCAGGAAGCTAAGGAGACCGGTCTGGTATTAGAACGTGATGAAGCCCTTGCCAAACTGACGGTCACGCTATCGGAGCTGAAGACTATCCAAGACAGTGTGTCTAAGAATGGCGAGGCTCAGGATAAGGTCACAGCGTTGACCAAGGAGCTTGACACCATCAAGGCTGAACTCTCCAAGGCTGAAGAAAAACTCAAAGAACTTCAGGCAACATCATCGACCGAAGTGTCTGGACTTCATGAGCAGATCCGGATTTTGAATGCTGAGAAGGAGTCGATCGAGAGGCAAAGAACCGAGCTGGAGACACAAGTCAAAGACCTCAAGGCCCAGGCGGACGAAAATACTAAGTTGATAAAGGTACTGGAGGAAGACAACCAGCAAATTTCGACCGCCAAGAGCGAAGCCCAGGAGAAGGTCAACGAGCTCCAGTCCAAGGTCAACACTCTGGCAATGAGGGACCGGGATACCAAAGAAGCTCTTGCCCTGGCTAAATCAACGATCCACCAACGTGATGAAGACTTGGAGGCCGCTCGCAAAGAAAAGGCGGAGGAAGAAGACAAGCTTCAAAAGTCTATGACACTGCTCAAGACAACCCGCAAGCAGATCTTGCGTCTGGAGAAGGAGAAGCTGGAAGTGGTCGAGGAGCTGGAGAGTGTCAAGTTGAACATGTCAAGAGTGCAACAGGAGGCAAAGACCACAGCGACCAAAACAGCCGCCACCCACGCCACGACCGCCAGTGATTTGAGCCGCCTTCAAGCTGTTCATGCCAAGATGGTGCAGGACAAAGAAAAGATTATCCAAGAGAAGGACACCCTCTTTGACCAGCTTCAGATGAAGCATGCAGAATTCGAGTCCTCACAGACGTCGCTCGAGAACTGTGAGCACGAGATGCGTGAGTACAGACATCAGCTGGAAGAGGCTCGCGACCGGGTGACGATGCTTGAGGAGGAGACTTCTATTGCCAAGCGGTTAGCGGATTCCAAAGTGGCTGAGTATGAGACGCTGAGGCGCAGGGCTGCGGAGCTGGAGCAGAAGCTAGAGCAAACTCAAGGGACGCTCAAGACACGTGCGGACACACACAAGACTGTCTTGGAGAACTTACAGCAAGAGGTGGAGGAAATCAAGGAGACTCTGGGTTATGAGATCAAGTCTTTGACAGAGCTGGTGAAGATCAAGGACGAAGAAATTGACCAGTTGAAGGAGCAAAGCGTCAAAAGCCAAGATCAAGTGCAGTCATTAACCAGTGGCCAACGCGTACAGGGTGAACAGCTGGAGACACTGCAGCAAGAATGTGATGATCTCAAGGAGCGTAAGCGAAACCTTGAACTCGAACTGGTAAGTTTTTTTTTTTTTTTTTTTTTTTTCGCTTTTCGTTCTGCTCAGTCTTACTAAAAACGACTATATCAACCGTGGTCGTGTGTATCTATACTTCACAGCAACACTTTAAGGACTTGGAAGGAGTCCTCGCTCAGGAAAAGTCATCCCATGAAAAGTTTGTTGAGGAGTCCAAGATGCGTGAGGGACACTTGCGAACTGTCAACAAGGTAAAGAGGAATCAAAGGAACTAACCGGTGGATGTTGTTTGAGTCCTCCACCAAAATTGCCTCTAACCGATTCCTTTTGGTATTAATATGAATACAAAAAAACTGTTAGACTTTGAAGGAGGAAGTGCGCAAACTGCAGAAACAGGCTCCTGGATCGCCCTCAGCCTCTACCCCTGGACCGTATACACCTGGAATGATTCCTCAGACGCCAAGCAACAACTCCCACTACTCAAACACACCCTCAGCAACGCAGAATGGCCGAGTAATGTCACCACAGTCGACTCCGCCCAGCACACCTAACTTTAGCCGCATGACGCAACAGCAGCACGAGGATGAAGATGTCAATGTAGAATATCTCAAGAACGTACTTCTCAGTTTCATGGAGCACAAAGAGCGAAGAGTAAGTTTTTTTTGTCAATCATTAGTTTGCTTTACACAACGTACCCCGCACTCACTCTTCATCCAATCTTACTCTCAATTTTAGCAACAACTGGTCCCAGTCGTCGCCCAAGTCCTCAAGCTCACTCCTGATGAGACCAAGCGTTTATCCCGTGGAGCATAGACCAGCCATAGATGAAAAAGATCTCTCTCTATATTAAAATTAAAGGGGGGGGGTCGCTAAATCACGTGAGGGCGATAGCCCGAACTAAGCCTCCGAAGGAGGCAGGGGTGCGGAGTGCCCCTCGAGGATTCTTGCGCGAAGCGCGCCCGTAGTCCCTTGCGCGTAGCGCCCATAGTCCCTTGCACGAAGTGCGCACATAGTGCCCCATGTAGTTTTTTTTATGGGACGTTCAGAAATAGGATTCTCTGTTGAGATGGAGGAAGGTGGGAATGTAATTAAGCATGAAGAGACTAATGGGAACAAACGGAATGAAAGTGGGCTCATCGCCGGCAAACCCTATTTTATTGGCAAAAATCGGAAACCCCTCAACAACAGCAAATGATTTTTAAACCATGCTCATAGCCTAAATATTACCCCTCTCTCTTTCTTTTTCTTTTTCTTTTTCAATCCATCCATCCATCCATCCATCCGTCCCTCCATCCCTCACTCTCTCTCTCTCTCTCTCTCTCTCTCTCTCTCTCTCTCTCTCCATCCACTCTCTCCATCCAACCATCTCTCTCAAC
>KN042423.1:2514926-2548724 GCA_000739165.1 Podila verticillata NRRL 6337
TTGAACTACTTTTTGTTTTAATTCGCAAGTATTTCCCCCGATGTGTGCGCCTGTATCTTACTCCTCCAAGGCAATGTATCCCTGAGCGCCGTAGCGGGCGTACAGGATCACTCCCAGGGCCAGGACAGCGGCGAGTCCCCAGGACACGTTCGAGAAGATGAAGGAAGGGCCAAAGTGATGGTGGGCAAACATGGCGGAAGTGCCGGCCACATGGGCCACAAGTGCCATGCTCACGATCTGGAGGCCGGCTTTCAACATTATTGTAAATATGACGATAAAAGAATAAGAGAGAAAAAGTTAGAATATGACCTAGTAGCCGCATTGACACATTAGAAAACTCCCTCGTCGATTGCCACACGTCTTTCTTCATCGATACAACAATAAACAAAACTAACAAAAGAGCTTTACCAAAGATCCCAATGAGTCCCAGGATATGCTTCCATCCCTGAGCGCGGAATCTCTCTCCGGTGTAAAACACAGTCGCCAACCCCGCCAAGACCCACAGTCCTGCAACTGTGCTAGCGACTGCCATACCGGCAGCGATGCGCCACTCGAGGCACAAATTGACCCAGCCGCTCGAGGTACCCTTGTCTTGGTCACAGTCACCCCAGGTCTTTTGCGGGAACCGGCGGCAGTCAGCCGTGAGGGTTGAGCACTTGTGGAAGAGGCCGTAGTTGGTCTCGGTCAGATAAGGCTCTGGGGACTTGTACTGGACCCTAAAGAAACGGATTCAATAAGTTTCATAGTACTGACAATTGGTTGTGGTGGTGGATGTGTGTGCGGCGTCAATTGTGTAGGGCATGGCTAGGCGAGGAAGTGAACGCAAAGATTTGCGTGTGGGTGCGAACCAAATGTTGCGCAATTCTAAGATAGTAATTGATAAAATCGATTGACTTGCAGGGAACACTTTATCAAAGGCAGCAGCCACTCCGGTGATTCTTTGGTGTCAATCCACAGACCTAATGAAAGCAACTTATGCCAAGAAGGGGCGAAGCTTCATCTCGCTGACTGTTTCGTGGTCCTTACCATTTGGGGTCAAAGAGCGACGCCAGCTGGAACCCAAAGGTGGCCAGGAAGACGGCTGTGGTGCCAATGTAAGCGTGGAAGGTAGGCATGGATGCAGTTTCTTGATGTATGTAAAGCGATGTTGTAGGTAATAGATGCTAAGATAAAAGAAATGCCTTTTTTTTTTTCTTTTTTTTTTTTTTTTTTTTTTTTTTTTTTTCAGAAGGCAAGACATGACGTAAGAAAAAATTTATTGGTGGAATTTCAAAAAAGTGGTGGTGGTAGCGGTTGTCGTGTCGCAGTGCACAAAATACCGACTGTCTTGGGGTGGGATACGTTGAAACGCTTGAGGACGATTTGATTGAAGGCTTCCAGAGAAGAGGTGGCATGTGGTTGTGTCTGTTTCGTCAGTAAGGTTGGAGTGTTGATATTCGTGATGGTAGCTTGGATGCGACTGCAAAGATTCACTCCATCGCCTGTTTTTCTTACTCTCGGGTTAAAAAAAAAGAGTTGTAAAAATGCATCGTCTCAACGCCCAGATTATTTGATCGGATAATTTCCTCCGCTTCTCTAGAGGATCGCCGATCTTTTCTCTCTTCCTTCCTTTCCTCCATTTGTGGGTACTACGGAGAGCCATTCCTTGCTTGCCGGCACAGATTGATGTCGAGTTGGTTACGGTAAGACGTAAAAAAACACACACATTGGCTAAGCACAAACAATAGAAGAAACGAAAAAAAAAGGGTATATATAGAAGCAGCTAAAAGTACATACAAAATAGCGATTCACAGCACAGCTGGGGAAGAAAAAGTATTTGTACAGGAAAAGGTAATAAAACAAGAAAAGCTCGTGGTGATCTCCTGCTCGTTGGTAATAGATGACAAGACCTCGGCATGATAAAGATAGTGCGTAAGGAGAAAGAGTATGACAGGGTTGAGATAGTTGGCTATGAGTATTAATCAAAAACTGAGTCCATATGGCAAAAGAAATAATATGCCTGGATCTGTGGGGGAGCGGCAGAAGAAAAAACTGCAAAAAACTGCAAAAAACTGCAAAAAACTGCCCAAAAAAAAAAAAAAAAAAAAAAAAAAAAAAAAAAAACACGTTTCCCAACGTATTCTAAGTCGCTTCCATACTACTGCCTTTGAATCTTCAGTAGGTTGCGAAGATTCTGGCTGATTTCGGTGAGCTGATCGGGGCCATGGAGTTGACGCTCTGAGATGGGGTAGCCCGAGGTCGCCATACGGTCCGGAAGGCAGTAGTTGAATTCGTTGGTTTGAAAGGGCATAACGGGCATAGAGTGGTGGTGGTGCCAGCCAGTCGTTTCGGACTGGGTGCGTTGGCGCATGCTGTTGAGCTGAGGGGATGCAGCCTCCGCAAAGAAGGGCGAGGGAATCATCTCAACTGCAGGTTCGACAGGGCTACCACCCAACGATCGGCTGAAGGCAGGGATGGGAAGACTGTTGGGTGCTGGGGAGTTGTGGAATGTGGGTCCAGCGTACAAGCGGTTCTTTTCTGCCACTCGATCTGCCAACGCAAGCTTGTCGGCCGAGCTAGCCTTGGCCACGTTTAAACGCTCCGTGTACGTGGAAATTCCTGATCCAAAACTAGGGTTGTGGGTCATTCCTGCGCCTCCCTGTTGGTTGTTGTTGTTGTTGTTGTTGTTGCGACTCTGGTTAGGCTGACGAGCTTGCGCGTTCATTCTATACCATATGGGAAAATAGCAAGCATACATGCTGAGTCAATAAGCGTTTTGTTGGCACAGCCTTCAGCAAAAGCTGTTAAGACACCCTCAGACACAAAAGTTTCTAAAATTTAAAAAACTCACCCTTTGCGAGATTGCGGTATGACAGGGGCAGAGTTGGGTCGCTGGGGCGGGCTGGAGGAGAGGCCGGGAGAGAGGCCGTATTGCTTGAAGGCACGGAGCTGGGGGTTGGAGTAGTTCCGGGAGTACTGAGGCTGCACCTTGGACAGCTGAGCAGTCGATTCGGAGTCGTCCGAGTCCGTGGAGGATGATGGTGGACTGGAGGAGTTCAGTGGAGGCCTCTGGTTCATAGCGACTTCCAGGTCAACCTTGATAAAGGTTTTGGTGGTGGCAGCAATCTCTTTGCGTCTCTGCACGCGCTTCGCTTTGGAAGTAGGGTTGCTATTGTTGTTACCGTTGCTATTTATTCCCTGAATATTCTCACTGTTGCCCTGATTGTTCTTTTGCTTCTGGTTTGGGAAATGGTTGCGCTGAATAAGTTGGTTGTTGGTGCTGGTCTTTGGAGGCATAGGCTGGTCATGGCTGAGGTTCTGCATAATCTGGATCTGCGTGGCTGGGACGACCATGGGTACCGTGGAGCGCTTTCCATTGCCTTTCTTGTTGTTGTTGTTGTGGTAGTTGTTGTTGTTGCCAGGGCTATTGATGAGTGTGTTATGGGTGATATGGGGTGAGCCTGGAGCAGGGCGTTGGGCAGGCATGGATTGGTGACGAGTATGGGCTTGGGCAGTATTACGAGGCTTGACATTGTTGGTGTTGGTCTGGGACGGATAAGCTTGGGCTTGGAGGGCTATGGTAATGCCGCTCTTTCTGTTAGATCGATGTTGACGGTGCGAGGGTGAGCCGGAGGATGGAGGAGCAGATATCGTTGCGGACTGAAGCATGGCTGTGAATGGTGCTGTTTTTAATAATTAGGTTAGCCGAAAGCATGAGCTAACAGTGAGAGAAAAAATGAAAAAAATGCAACGACTGATATTACGTGGGATAGTGGGAGTGATCCACATCCACACCATCGTTGTCCATATGTGATCTATCCATACCATTCTCCATTCCTAAGGTTTGGTAGTGCTTTGTTCAATTGTTGTCTAATTCACCACATTTCATACTGCTTCCCTCCCTACAAACAGTACAACATAAAACAAGAGCTTTTGCCTTGGAGTGCCCTCTCTCACTTTGAGCGTTGCACATCTTGACTTTGTCGCCTAGTGCTTCTGTAGTCATCAGATGCCATCCGCTATGACAAGACACATACACATTCACATAAACATACAAACGCGCCTTCTCATACTCAAGTGAACACGCTCTCCCATAAGATTTGCTCCAAACCCCTATCCCTGCTTCTCTACTTGCCCCCCATTTTACACGACTGCTGTGTATTGCTCTGCTCGCTCTTCATGATGTCATTTGGTACTTTGGCGTGCCATCTCACCTTCCAGTTTACTCTCTCCTTTGTTTTACTAGCTGGTTGCATTGTGAGTTATGCGTGCATGCATGAATACCACTCCTTTCCTCTTGTAAGATCAACCAAAAAAAAAAAAAAAAAAAAAAAAAAAAAAAAAAAAAGTCCAAGATCAAATTGACGCACACAATTATGTTGCTCAGTTCGTTTTCCAGGCCATTTCTCAAACCACATACAGAATTACAATGCACTGAAATGAGTTGAGAGTGAGACTATGGGGTACAGGTAGGGATGGGGAACGAAGGAGGCATATTTCGTTTACCTCGTGCTTATTAGAGTGGAATGATGAATACAGATGAGTTTGCGTGTGGCCAATGAGCATACAAAAAGACTTGAGATCCAAGTGAGACAGAGGGGACAAAGTTGGGTGTGCTTCGTGGGAAGTGATGGTGTATGTTGCTGCACTATGAAGGCGATGGAAAGGAGGCAGGGTCAGTTTGGAGGATTGAATTGAGGTAATGAGTGTGGTGTAAGAATGAAAAGATGTGAAAGTGGTCGGATGAACAAATACGCAATACGTACAAAAATGTACCAAGCTCTGCGTACGTTGCAAAGCCACATCTGTATCTTGACTTCAGGTAGTGGCTCTGGCTAGGCTGCCTGTCGTCTTGGCTTCCTTCGTCCTTCAGCGCCACTTTCGTTACCCTCGGCTTCACTTTCATCATGGCGGTTCATGGTCTTGAGGACCTTGTCCAGTCCCAATGGAGTTACTCCAATCCGCTTGTGCTTCTGGTCAAACCCATCATGGTTGTTCTTGATGAATACATCGCCGATAATCATAAAACTAGCCGAATTCGGCTGAATGCCTGAAAAACACATCCCGTCTTCCTCAGTCTCCTCTCGTAACAGATCCTCAAACGGGATTAAAAACCGTCTACCTTCAATTTCGAGCTCCACTTTCGACCCCTTCTCACTCTGGGAAACCAGATCGCAAGGGACTGCTCACGAGGGTCCTAAATCTATGGCTCCTGGGATACGACGGTGGATCATGCGTGCTAACTTGCTAGGCCTAACATCGGTGTCGTGCCCGTGTCCATGATCTCAGCGATATTCGACTTTTTGTTGTCGTTACCGCCTCTGTTGAGTTTGATGACCAATTTGGAGTTGACCAGAATGTTCTCGATATTGATCTGCCAGTACTTGGGACGGGTGACAGGGTATATGCCAATATTCCGCTGTTTAACTGCATGTTGGAGGGTTTGCTTATAAATACAGCTGGCGGGACGGAAGGGAGACGGCTTACTGGAAGTGAAGGTTGAGATGATGGATGCTTGAAATGAAGGGAAAGTGACAAATGTAATAAAACTTGAAAATGCACGTTGATGTGAGCAAACAACCAAGGCATGTACAGCGATGTTCCCCAAGTCCAATTGCTTTCCAACGGCCTTGTCACCTTGCATGCAGAAGTCCAACCCCCCTCCCCTCCGTAACGAAACGGGCAATATTCTTATCGAGGCTAACAATTGTTCAGAGTCCAGATCCAACGCTGTCGAATAGTATCGCGGACCTTGAGCTCGAGTCATTGATAATTGTCTTTTACGCGAGGTCTATTTTCTCTGTGTTGAAAAGCCATCGATAGATATCTCGCTTTTCTGCCTGACCTTGAACACGTTGGTTCTGTCCAGATGGAGGTGCTCTAGGTCTGATGTGTTAATGACAGCAAGAATCAGTTGCCTGTCTGACTCCTTCTCTAATCGAACGTTCTCCATATGCAACCTGGCTAGGCGGCAGGAAGACACAAAGCGGCGAATCGAAAGTACGCTCACACGTGATAGTGTATTCCTGCCAGGACGCGTTGAAGTGCTAGGATTTGGGCGAGATCCTCATCTTTGGCTAAGCCTTTGTGCAACCATCCATAAGAACAAAACGGGTGTATCATGCATTTTATTTCTAGTTCACAGGCCATGCATACGCCTCTCCGATGCATAATTGTTAACACTATGCGAGTCGCCGTTTAATATAGAACAGTTTTGAACAACTCTACGACCTCCAAAACCTCCCACCGGCGCCTGTCGTCTCATCATCGGCAGAACTGCCATCTCTTGCATATACTACTACACTGGCTCCATGGCGTCCATACTTGCGACTCTTTCCCGTCCAATCTATTTGGGGCCACCGCATTTCCAGGTCCTTCTGGATACGCTTGATCGGACCAGCCCCCCACTGAACATTCTCCAACGACTCGATCACAGTGGACACGGTCAGACGCGACGGCGGAGATCTAGGACCAGTTGCTGGCAAGGCCTGCTGAATCATGTCCTCCCAAGCCTCCAGCATCTTTCGCTGCCGGTGATGACGACCTAACATAGTGAAGTAGAGTTGGTAGTTGATCTCTGAAAGTCGTGGTGGACTGACTTCTCCACTAAACGCCTGCGAGTTCCCAGACAGAGTCCCGATGGCCCGAGTCAAGTCATCCACGTGGTTCTGAGGATTGATTTCCGCTGCCTCTTTAAGTCCTCGGTGTGTCGCCGTAAATTTTTCCACAAGCTTAATCCCTTGATCCACCATGACTGTACTTGCTGAAGGAGAACCACACGCCTGAAGGACAATGGACAGAGTGATCTGGTTTGGTCGGATCATATGGCCCCACTGGCCGCGATCAATCTCTTGATATAGCTCAATAACTCGACCGGGTATATTCGACGTTCTGTTGGCCCTCATAAGCTCATGTAACACAGTCAGATTGATCATGTCCGTTGCCCTGGGGGTTGCAACAATCTTGGTTACACTGCCAGGCGCTTTCTCTTGATTATGGTCAGCTTTCCGCTGAGCAGCCAATCCTTCCTTGCACAGCTTCTCCGCCCACTTGATGTTTCCGACTCGCCCCCATCCTTTGACGTAGCTGGCGCGGACATGGCAGTCGAGAAGGATACCCTTCTTCACCATGTCAGACCACAGAACTTGGCCGATATCCATATCCATCTGCTCGGCGCAAGCTTCCAGCATGATCCTGTAGGTGACACCATTCGGTCTTGCACGATCCGATGAAACCATCTCCTTGTAGAGGTACATCATTCCGGGCAGCGGTGAAGGGAGCGTCGAAAGGTATTGCATCATGATAGTATAGAGCTGACTATCGACCCGATCCGGGTTAGCGGTGATGATGGCGAAAAGCTCCAGGACCTTCGAAACCTCTTCCTTGACAAACTCCTGGCTTAGATTCCGTCTTCCTGCTCGCTTAGCGTGGGTCTCATTGATTAGCGCCAGGAGAAAGTTGGTGGCGTTGATAGTCTCCTGATCCAACAATGCGTCCTCTAAGCTTGCCCTGCCTGCCGAGATTTTTGTGTCTTTTTGATGCTTTTGCTGCCGAAAGCCTCTCTTCTGTCTTAGGACGCCTTTTCCTGGAGTCGATGACTTGAGATGTTCTCGGTGGACTATGAATTCCGATCGGCTGAGTTGTATCAGGATGTCGAATGCTGTCTCAAAGTCTCCTCGCTTGGCGCAAGCATAGAGCAAGATGGCCTTCATACGCTCTGTCAACGATAAGCCCCACTCCTGGTGCATCCTGGCAACGTATCGGGAGCACACCTCGAGGTCACCCGAGCGAGCAGCGCACATGATCGCGGCGACCATGGTCTGCTCTCTTGGCACCAGATCGTTGTCGATCATTTGTTGAATGGTTTTGTCCACTGTGGTTTCGTTCCCCGACATGTGACTCAGCGCGCGAAGGAAGTGATCGTACACTACTGGCTCCGTCTTCCATTGAATATTGTTGGTGTCCATCGCAGCAACAAGTTCAAGGGTATCCCGGTATCCATCTTTTCCTTGCAAGGCGTAATACTTGAGCAAAGTCTGCAGGACATGGAGATGTTGGTCAATAACACGAAGTCACATAACAAGTCAAGGGACAAAATCAACTTTCGAGTATTACCAGGTACATCCCAACAGTAGCCGAGATCCCAAAGAGAGCCGGTACATTTGCGACCGTAGATCGAACAAGGTACGTGTGTGAGTAAACAAGACGATCTAGGATTCTCTCCAACCAGTTTGAGAGCACTCGCTCAATGTACGCCTTCTTCCTGGACGTTGCTGCCTTAGCTATTAACTCTGGGTCCTGGATTTGTAGTGCCGAGACAAGCTTCTGTCCTGCCCGTTCCTTGACCCAATCTTGCATGACACTAAGCGCCCTCCTCCAGTCGTCCAGCTTTGCTGTTGATTGCTGAGCATACGCGTGGTGAATAATGGCCTTGCTACATGCCAGCGCGTCGATAAGCGGGGCCAGTTCTGGAGAGTCGTTCTTTAGTGTTCTGTTGGCCATATCTTTCAACAGTATACTGCGGTTGACATCGAGTTGCTGGATCTTGTCCACAAGTCGCGCTGCTTGATTGCTGTCTCGCCATTGGAACTTGGTTCTGTATATGAGCTGAATCAGCTTGTTTTGGATCCTGAGCCAGGTGTGGAACGGGTATGAAGCAAACGTCCGGCGACGAAGTCTCAAGTAGAACTTCCATGCTTCCTTTAGGTCGTGATCCGTCAGTGCGCGCTCGAGCTGCTGTATCAGGGGGTCTGTTCTGATCGGCTGTGGAGCTTTGTTGGGTGATGAATACATAACTCTGCTATGTCTATGCAATCGCGACTCCTGCGTTGATGTAGAGTCGATCTGTTTGAGATTTAGCCGGACAGAAGTGGTTGAGCTTGAGTACTGGCGCGAACAGGAGATGGATCCTTCTCCGATGTGTCTGGCTTCAAAGAACCGATAGCCCGAGGTTGTAATTCTGGAGGCCAGACAATTAACGCGAATAGACTGAGAATAGGCTCGCTGAAAGCACAGCAGCCAGAGGTTGTCTGAAGAATGGGGACGTGCAACGTTTGGGTGGGCGACCACGACGGCTCCAGACTTTGAAGTAGATCCGGTGAATAGACGACCGATCGCGGATCTCATTCCAGCCAGAATGTTGGGGAATAAGACTGAAGAAGTGGATGTTGATGGAAGGTATGTTTAAGAATGAACTCGAACTCGGCGCGATTAATGGAGTAGCAAGAGAACGCATCTTCCGAAGAGGTCTCACAGGAACCTGTCTTCCACGACGAAACTGTGGCTTAGAAAAATGTTGTTCGCAAGAGTACATCTGCCATGAAAATGTGTCGCGTTTTTTGACCTCACATCACACCTCAACGCGCAACCGCAACATCACAATTCTCAAAAACAGCATCCTTTGTGTATCGGATCCAGTCCGCAGCTTACATCCGCGCTTTGCTTCTATCCATTGCACTGAACTTTCCAAGGATAGCAGCTACCGCCACCCGTCAAAGCACCAATCAGTGCGAAGCTTGACCTGTGCCCTCACCACGCTATCTATCCATATCGCATCCCGCCACGACATGAGCAGCACTCCTTCTGATGACGGTATATCCACGCTGATCCGTGAGGTTGGCTCCCAATTCCAACGATCAGGAGCAGACCTCCAGGCACTTCAAAAGACGATACAGGACCATGGCGAGACTGAGAACGTGCGCAACGAAATGCTGCAGGATGCTCGCTCGGTCCTCCAAGGTAGGTTAAAAATCACCTTTTATGCACATTTATTTGATCAGCTTCGGGGTATTGTTGATTTTTGATCGTTTTTAACCCAACCTGTGTTAGACTTATCCAGGACAGTTCAACTAACGAAGGCCAAAGGAAACAGGAAGAATATTGACGCCGAAAATGAGAACCACGACAACTTTATGATCAAGATGGATCAGAAAAAGTTTGCAGTGGCACAGGCGATCCAGGATATGGAACAGTCCATCACCTCTCTAGAGGCGGAGATCCACCAACTGCGCATGGAGAGCCTGGAGCTGGACTCCACACGCGTTACAGCCGGCGGAGCGAGCGCCAGAGGAGGCAAAGGAGCATCGCGGTCAGACATGGCCAAGGATGATGAGGACGAGGATGATATCCTCGACGACACTGCACATGCCATGGCGGTGTAAGTTATGATTTTGTTTATGATTTGGATCTTGTCCAAGAAAGACATTGTACTTAGCATTCGTTCCTTTTTTCCGTTTAGTCTAAGGCTACAGCTTTACAGAGGACTGGGAATCGAGATGATTGAGAATGATCTCGGCGTGTACTCCAAAGCCCGCATTCGTAAGGAGCCAAGACGAACCTTACGGATGTATTGACGATCAAATTTTCTACTGGATACTAATGCTGTCTTTTTTCGGGCGATAATAGGGTCTCACAACAAAACGGATGTCCACATAGTCAAGTTCGATGACCAGCTCACACCATATTTCCAGACGAATCTCATCTGGGAGCTTGCTTCGTAACCCGCAGCCTCACTGGCATATCCAAAGAGAGAATTCGTGGGTATCGCTCTATCAATATTTGTACAATACCACCCTCAAACAAGTTTTATCCCACATTATTGGTGTGCCTCTTTGTTTATTTTGCGGATAAGCAGCCGTATATTTCTATTGCGATGCGGCCATCAGGGGTTTCCCACTACAGGCGACATTTTTCTCTGCTGTTCAATTGTGTATGTCTAGTGGTCTAGTGGTTTAGACTGAACCCTTGGACCCCGAAGAGTTTCCCATTGAATGAAGAGCCAGGTCAGGATGGTGTCTTGAGAATCTCGACTATGCGCTCTGTAAGGTTTCCTAGACCTCTTGCATCTTTCGTCGCAGTATCTGCATGACCGACCGTTCCCTAAAAAAGGTAGTAGTGTGCATTTATTGCAAAGCAACACAAGGTGTGCTGACGATTATGAAACTGTTACGAAATATCCAAACAAGATGGCTCAGCTCAGAGTTCTGAGTAGAGATCCAACGCACATGACATTCTTGGCGGCAAGGATAACCTGTTGGCTCTTGCCGAACACGTGGACAAATCGCTAATCGCATTGATGGCGCAAAGAGACTGTGTTTAACTTGCGCTAAGGCGGCTGCATCTGACTATAGCACAGTTGTTGGAACTTGGAATTTTGACCAATATGTTACCTGCTCGATCTTGCTCACGACGATACTTCCGATCACATTTTCCACCTTACCACGAGCTAAATATCAGTTGTGCCTGGTGTGTTGATTTGGTCGCATGTCGAGCTGAGAGATACACCGAATTTCATTGCGTCATTGTTTAAGGAATGATCAGAAAACTCGCTCGCTGGCTTTGGGTGAGGATGCACCATAGGATGGTAGCCAAGCATCATTTCTCCTGATGGTGAAGGACAACGCTTAAAGTATATGTTTGCACCGGGGCAGCTTTCACAAAATCCTGTACATTCGAAAAGAGCAGGCCGAGAAAACAGCTACGGCCGCTCGTGAACGCAGTATCCTTGCCACCACGAGTAGAAGATTACACCCTGCAATACACTGTGAGATCCAGGCCGGAACGTTGTATTGAAACTCCCGGGACCAAAGGTAGTGTCAAAGTGGCCAGTTTTTGTGTAACTTTAAGGGTTAGACCATTGGCGAAGCAGTCATACACTGGAGGGCTGAGGGGCTAGTAAAAAACCTGTTCTCTGTCTGTTCTCGCTTTCTGCTCATCTTCCTTCTCCTAACTGCCTAATACACCTACTATCTTATTCCGTGCTGTACCATGGCAGAATAGGGCATCGCACTGCCTGTAATGCAGCAATTCAAGGCCGACGACAAGAAAACAGCGTTGGGCAGCATCCCAGCTTATACAGACAAGGATACTGGCGACCGATATGTGCTTTGGGGCGAAATTCAAGCGATATTAGGCATTTGCAACTCAATTCAGGGCAGCGGGTTTTCTTCGAGGTCGATAACGAATACAAGATGTAAGGTTCTGCATAAAAGCTGTTCGAGGACGAAAACTTGGAAAGGTGGAAGCGTAATAAGCAGATCATACTCTGTTCACTCACTAAAGAACCCTTTCTGTTGTAGACACTCTGAACCGCGAGTGAAATACTCCAACAGAGCCTACGTAGTTGTGCTCCTCAAAAAGAATCTAGCTTCGGGGCCGCCAGACTCTTCCAGCCAGCACTCTACTAAGAGGCGCAATATCCGAGCGTGGTTCCAGAAGCCCACCAAGAATAAGGACACTCTTACCCCTGCGGATCCGATTACCTACACGTAGAGCATGGCGGACCGGCCCTTCAACCAGAGATCCGCGATATGCGAGCCCAACTTGCGCAACGAGAGCACGATATCCAGAGCTTACATCAACGCAACAAGTGCCAGATCCTTCTTGAGAGCTCTTCCCATTGTCTCCAGTATCCCGCGCCACTCACTTTCACAAAACAACATTGTAGCTCTGGTGGACAAGGCTATTCGCTACCTCCAAGCATTGAATTTGGCTACAGCGTCGTCGTGAAATGTATTCCTGGATCCATTGAAGACTCGACAGATTGCGTCGTTCTTACAGCTTGAGAGCTTCGACAACGAGCTGGGTGGACTACAGCGGACGATTTATGACGCTCTTGGGACGCCTGTACGCTGGCTGTGCTCAGCCCATTCGTTCGAGTATGCCAGCACCAGGGCGCTGGATGTATTTGTGCAGCTTCACGAAGGCGAGATTGATCGACAGCTCGGTACTATCCAGATTCAGCTATCTTCCGTGTCTCAGGTGGGGACATTTGTGGCCGCTCTGAAGGATGCAAAACATATTTTCGATATTAGTATCGGACTCGCTTGGATACTGCGCACAGGCGAGCTGCAAGTGATTTTGACACTGCTGGCTGACAGTAGGATCGCAGTCTTGGAGATGGACGGGATCACACTGGCAGAACATTTTCAAAGTCACACAGGGAGCCAGAGTGACATGTTTGTGCAAGCTATTGGATCCAGTACCCTCCAGCACGTTACTCTTCTTAACTACCCTCAATCGTCAGAGCGATACAAATATTCGGGGCACGCCGATGCCTCTGTTCACGGGCTTTGGATTGAACTTTCGCCGAAGCGACCAGATGTAGGCTGGCTAGGCCTACGAGATATTGTGGATAAGTATCTGGACAAATCCACGAGATCGATTAGTGCAAAGTTGAGTGAAAGCGACGGCAGACTGGACCCATATATAATATCTAACTTGAAAGAAATCGACATTTTCGATCTGAAGAGAAAGACGTGGAAAGGAAGACTTGGGGTCAAGAATAATGTTTTAATCGGATATGTGGAAGCTGTGGCGCCAAACCCGCCATCCAATGCGCACTCAGTTTTGATGCATGGCGCACTGGATAGGCTGGTTTTTCGCTCCCAGTGCATTGCCATACCCGAAGATGAGTCTGTGCTCGATCTCTCTCTTGTCCATCACAACCCTAAATTGCGGCATCTCGATATTTCAACTCAGGAAGGTCAAATTTTCCAACAGCTGGAACTCCTTCATAAGACATGGCGCGGGGATGATCAACTGCTGGTGGAGGTGTCAGAGAACGCAAGACAAACGGATGATAGGAAGATTGCAACAGTTATCATCAGGAACAAGGTGCCCAAGGCTCGCGCAAGTGCGATCGTGTATTTGGACTCGACTGGAGTCCCTCCATGTGCTCGAAGAAGACCAGCTGTGGTGGATGTTTTGTACTGGAACCGCGACTATGTTACTGGAGCTTTAAAGGATAAAGACGCCGCCATTCTGGACATTGCGTCACAGCTGTTTCCATCAATCCTGACCAAACTACGTCTTGATACATCGCGGCTCACAGGAGAGGGCCTTGCCAGTGTTCAGGAAGTTCTGCGGCGATCTACTCTGGAGCACCTGCATATTCAATGCGTCCCTTACAGCGCATGGTAGGAAAAGAGCCTCGGTGAACTCATGAGTGCGGTCCAGTGGCCCACCATCAGCTCTCTGTCACTCACTGGCATCAATATTGAGGGCTGGATCCAACTGTTTTTCAAGGCCAAAGACCTTTCTGGTTCGGAATTTGCTCCACGTCTGTTGCGTTTGGACATTCTTGGATCTAGCATTATATACCAGCAGTTGTCACATGAGAGCGCACTGACGATTCATCGTCTGGCATATGGTACAGAGTTGGTGGAGTTGAGATTGGAGAATGTGAGGATGCAGGACGAGAAGGATTGGGAGTTGATTCGGGAGGGCATCCAGTCAGCCTTTGCGAGGATGAACTTTTTCAGGAAAGATGCCCAGGTCCTAGAACGTGGGAGCAGTGAAAAGCAGAAGGGCGCTCCGGCTCGAGCGGCACGTCTCCCTTGTCGATGAATGAGTTGTATTATATAGAAAGAGGCCATGTGAGTGTTATTGTCCGCTTTTTTTTAGTCAAATCACTGGCCCTCCTATATAATTTTGTTACTCTTGCCACCAATCATCAGAACATTGTATTCCATAATTCTTCCCATGTTTGGCATATTCACCGCCCTCACTCCTCATGCCGCCAAAGCAGTCAAAATGTCATTTTTCTTTGTCCAAGGCACCACTGGAGCCGCTGTAAGGCCACGGTTATAGTAACAAAACTAGTAAAATGCATTGTATTGACCACTGCCAGCTAGACAAACACCCATGATTTGCTCGCCATGTTGTCCTTGCAAGATCGAGCTCTAGTATGTTTCGACAACGAACAAAAAGAGTAAACGAAATAAGTGCATGGCAAAAATGTTACACAGTTCCCATCATGGATCTGCTTACACTCCCTCTCCGCCATACCTACCGTCCCTTTCCAACGAGGCCCCGAAACGAACTATCAACATCTACCGTCTCATGCCTCACTCACGCTCACACTTCCAACTCTGCACCTCCAACCAGTTCCATCCATCTCTCTCTCTCTCTCTCTCTCTCTCTCTCTCTCTCTCTCTGTATATGATTCTCCAAGTGACAGTGACTCACTTCAACTTGAGTTTGAGTGTCAAGATCTCAAATGCGCGGAGAGTCAGCAGTTCAGTCGACTTCTCCTGCTGGTTGTATCGGACAGTGTCTCCAGTGTCTTCCAAGATGTTACATCGATGCACGCTGGTAACATTGAAAGTACTACAAATTGGAATGGAAAACGAAGAGAGAGAGAGGTCAGGATACGTTGTAAGTTCATATTGTAAAATAACAAACCTTCTCAATGTTCTTTTTGATTGCCTTTTCAATCGGAAGACAGCGCGCCCACCAAAAGCTTCATAAATCCGGATGATCACATCGTCAGAGTCCTCGGCACGCTTGACCGTGTCCAGAAGAGCGTTCTTGGACCCCTCAAGGCTGAAAAAGGAGCAGCGCTGGATATCCTTTGTCGAATCAGTTGCAACGGGACTATCGGACATTGAAGTGTGAACACAACAAAATAGAGTTTGAATAACCAAGAAAAGTAGAATTTTAGGAACGTGAACCAGATAGATGGCTTTCGTTACCGGACAATGGGGGGCATGTTAAACTGGAATGCTTCTTGGACGACCTGAGCCTCATGGAATGTGCCTTTGTGTGGAAATACAGCATAGGAAAATTCGTGGTAGCCTATGTGCAAAGGAGGGAGGGAAGGAATTAGGTTTGGGGTATTAATCAGACGCTAGGCATTACAAGACCCATTACCAATGTCACTGTTGGCATCTGGAGCTTTTCCGGATCGAAGCAGAGAAAGGCGCATGGTGTTGCCATGGCAAGAGTGTCCGTATTTGCAGTCGTTCAAAAGAGCCACGCCATAACCATGCTCCGACAAGTCAACATACTTGTGCCCACAGACTTCAAATTTGGCACTATCCAGAGAGGTGTTGTATGTTGTTGGGCGTTGGAGAAAACCAAACTGTGTCTCGTAGGTGGCGAAGTCGGACTGAATGTCCCAGATGTACTCGACTTTCTAAAATTCGGTTAAAGAAAAGTTGGCAAGAATCAAATCAGTAATATGATGGCTGACACTATTCCAACGATAATGAAGGAGTTCCCGAGATTCGTACCAAAAGGGTTTGCACTTCGTCCCAGTTGACTTTCATGTGGAACTCGATCCGTGGAGACACGGAAGTGAGGACAATGGTCTGAGTAGCCGAGCTTGTCTCGGACAACTTGTGCTCTACAACGATCGTAGCGCGCAGTGGTCCAATCTCGCCAATCTTAGCCTTGGCCGTGCCAGCCTTGCGGCCAGTGTTTAGATGATAGACTTCGATATCCCAGTTCAACCAGTAAGGGGGGACATCGTCGTACAACTTCAGCTGGTTTCCAATCTCGCCCGAGGGTACAAGCTCGCGAGCCTCATTCTTGTCAAAGAGACCAGTTAGTTGGCCCTCGTCGTTGAACTTGGCCAAGATCCATCCGTTCTCAAGCACAAACTCGCTTTCGGCCAGCTGTTTAACTACCATACGTTTTGTGATAATATATAGCACAAGTCAATGGTTGGACCCCTAAAGGTCATTGCGACCGGACAGAGTCAACACTCACCCGATACAGCCTCCGTGTCCGTAACGGCCTGACTCTGTGACACCGCTGTGAACTGAAGGCCTCTCTGTTTGACTGTCCAAGTGCAAAGGGACCAGTTAGTATCATTTTATGATCAGCCTCGAATACATGCATGCATCCTTACCCTTCAAGTATCCCGCTGTCTTTTCTGGAGAGTATTGCGCAAACTGGAATCCATTGATGGATGGAACTTCGATAATCTCGGTACGGGGCCAATGTAGAGTATTGAAGATCGAATAGCTCGTGACCTGACTGTCTGACAGGGATGTGCCTTCGTAGAGACTATCCAGAGCATCGTTCAGCAGCTTCCGACCTTTTAGTTCGACTTTTCGGTAAATCTCTCGAGCATCTTTGTTGACCATTTCAATTGCCGATCCGGGCAGTACATCATGGAATTGATTCCTGGCGGAATAGAGAGGAAAGCGGTAAGACTTTGAACGTATTGGTGCAATGGTAATTGTGCTTGATATGTTGAGCTTACAAGAGAACGTCCTTCCACAGACAATCAAGATCTTCCTTGGGGTAGAAAAAATTTCTTCCAAGACCCAGACACAGAGTAGAGACGAGCTCAACCTCGCGGAGCAGGATCTCAAGCTTGCGGTTGTACTTTTTGGTTAGCGCTTGGGTCGTATAAGTACCACGATGGAACTCAAGGTACTAGATATAGGCCCAAAACACATGATACAACATGTTTAGATTGAGAATTTAGATGATTTGCTTCCATGGTCACTGCGGCAGAGTCTTACAAGTTCACCCTTCCACTCTTGCAAATCGTGGGCGCTCTCGACAACATTCTCAAAAAAACTCTCGGCACCGCCCATCTGGCATTGAGGAAGTCCGTCTAAGTCCTTCATGCGCCTGAGTCGCTCAAGCATGGCACGCTGGGGTCCTCCGCCTCCATCGCCGTTTCCGTAGGGCAGAAGACTCTGGTTGCTGAAGGCCAGATCACGGTTGTTCCTGATGCTGTTGAGTAGAAGACAAGGCTCAAGTGTGTCAGTTTGAGACAATCCACACTAATTCCAGGTTCATCTGCTAGTCTACTCCGTCTTGCTCACCTGCGAACCATGTCGCTGACGTCGGCCTGGGCCGTATATCTGTTCGATTAGAGTTAGCATTAGTCAATTACCCATGTGGTGACTGTGAATCCTAATTTCTTACGTTTCGCAAGGCGCCATATGTGTGAGAAGTCGAGTGCCGTCCAAACCAACCCAGTTGAAGGTCGTGTTTGGGAACTATTGAATGATCAGTAGGAGTAAGCATCCAGAAACAAGAGAAAGCATTGGAAATTGAAAATAAAGCACCTATATACCTTATTTATGTTATTCCACGAAAGTTTCTGGGTAAAGAAGTACTTGCATCCTGATTGCTTGACGATTTGGGGCAGCTATGGACAATGCTAGCAAGGTTAGGTCTTTGTTCGAATTAAAAATCTCAAATGTCTATCTCTAATTGGCACAAACCTGAGCAGAGTAGCCAAAGGTATCTGGGAGCCATGATACCCGACTGCGTTCGCCAAAGTGTTTCTCGATGAATCTCTGACCATACAAAAACTGGCGGCACAGCGACTCTCCACTGGGAAGGTTGCAGTCGTTCTCAACCCAAGAGCCTCCGATGGGCTGGAATTGGCCTCGCTTGGCAGCCTCCTGCAGCTGTGTGAACAGCTCGGGATAGTCCTCGAGAAGCCACTCCATCTGCTGCGCCTGGGAGCAGACAAAAACATATTCGGGATAGTCCTCCATTAGTCGGAGCTGAGTCGACCAACTGCGGGCTGTTTTTCGGCGTGTCTCGGCGTACGGCCTAGAAAGCGGGATTAAAAATATTAGTTCGATAAATGGCGTGCACACCTTTTGTATTTGACCTAAGCTACCCACCATAGCCAAGCTGTGTCTATATGACTGAAATGCAATGACGGTGTGGTTAGCTGATAGCATATTGTATCTTATTGTTCAACGGCCCGGGAAGTAGAGAATATATTACCAATTTCCTACGGCCGTGATGCGATGTCCCGAAGCGGGTCCTGTCTTACACAAAAATCGTTTTGCAATCTGGAGACATTTTTGGAGTGACTCTTCTAAATTGTGCCGCTCAAAGTGATCGATGACCTGATTACATGTCCAGAGTGCCTCCTGTCCACGGGCCGAGTCGTTCGGCAGCTCATTGGCCATGCCCAAGATCGTTTGCATGTCGTAAAACAAGCTCCAGGCGGCCTTATTGGGCACAGCAATCTCGACTAGAACAATCAAACATACAGAGGGTCAACAGGTTAGGATCGATTAGTGTCAATATGTTGTTTTAAGTACTCTGCTTGCCTTGAGTGAGAAAAAACGTCCTGTCTTCTTGTGGGGGATTGATTTGGTTGCCGTTCCCTGTGCCAAACATGCCATTGCAGGCCATCTCGATGTACAGCTCTTTAGGCTCGCCACCCTTGGCTTTCTTGGCAAGAGTGTACTCAACTCGACGGTCATTGCCACCTAAATAGGAAAGTACAACCCAAATGGTGTTAAACATGAGCTATAAAAAACAAAGCTTCGTGTTTTGTTTTGTTGAACGTACGATCGCCTGTGAGACCCTGGCGCGGAATACCGTCCGCGGACCAGACCATAGCTTCGCTGCCTGAGTCCCAGATCAGGTCAACTTGTTCGCCAACCCATTCAGTAGGGATTGACAAGCTGAGTTTGAACCAGTGCGTGCTCTAAGTTGTGTAGAAGTCAGAAGGTACGCGGGTGGACATTTCATTTGTCCGAGGTATCACGAATATCGTAAATTTTTATGTCCGCTCTGTTTGAGACAAGTCAATAGATCGTCCCTGGACTTCTACACCTACCCAACTAGGACCATAGCTTGTGCCTGTGGTCGTACTCTCAAAGTCTTGGGCAATCGCCTCCTGGAACGAGATGCGCTTGAGGTCAGGGACTGAAAAAACAGAAAGGTGGATGGTTTCAGCGGATCGCTTCGAGTAGAGACGCGAATACAGGTTGACATCAGGGTAGAGATCCGCCTGCAGGAACTTGTTCGCTCTATCCAATGTAATAGAGCGAATAAAACGGGGTTGCGCCGACAATGTCGCCATTTGTCCAGATTGATTGAATGATTGAATGGGTGACTCAATGTTTGGGGGAGAGTGCAGGTTATTAACAACAAGTTGAGTTTTTTGAACCAAAGAAGTGATGCTTATTCCCACCTGCGCCTCACTCTCTCCCTTTTCCCTTTGTGAAAAAAAAAAATGGTCAGGAGGGGAAATCAGCCTTTTGAATAATGCGGTCTAAGCGTTCTTGAGGTCACGTGTACAGTTTGCACTTGGCTTCTTGTTACTCTTGAATACCCACGCTCTTCCATCTTGCTAGTTGCACAGGTGAGATAAAACAGCAAACGACATGTCCAGCAGGACAGGCAGGTGAGTCGAGTGTTTCTATGATGTACTGTTCATTTCACCCGGGATGAGTATTGCCGCACCTATTCCATCCAAACGACGCCTCCACCACACGTGCATCGATGAGTGGCCAAAGTCCAATTACCTCCAGCCAATGATATCACACTAAAAGGCCCACACCCCCACACAGGTTCGTTTCCTAGCGCACGTTTCTTAGCTGCATCCCAATTGGGCAGAAAGAGACAAAACTCTGCCCAAACAAGGACAGATGAGACAATTCCTCACCACTCAAAGAGTACATATTTCTTTAGACGAGCTGGGTTATCTCTCTCCTGCATGTTTTGTTACCATCGTCCTTTCCGCCGTTTTTTTTCTGTCTCTCTTGTAAGAGATCGAATCGATCGATCCCTGCACACCCATCAGTGCACCACACACAAATACATTAAGACACGCGATCAACACTTCGCTGCACCGGCCACTGGCCAGCTTTTCAATCTGACAATCTCGCCCGAATTGGTATTTAAAAGGCAAACCTTCCCCTCTTCTTTTGTGTGTCTCTCAGAATCCTCTGCGCACTCTCTGCTTTCTCCCTCCTACTTTCAGCAACAAAGGCCCATTTTTTGTCGCTTGGTCGCAGACATCATACCCCCTGCACACCCATACCCCATCCGATTTCTCTCACTTTCGCTCACCAACACCATGTCTGCCGGCACTGATTTCAACAAGGCCACCGATGAGGGCTCCATCGATCAGACCCCAAAGGTCGCCCTCGCTGCTCTCGAGGAGGAGCAGTCCTGGAACTGGTTCACCATCCGCACCCTCATCACCTCAGGGACTGGCTTCTTCACCGATGCCTACGACGTCTTCATCATCAACCTGATCGTCCCAATGCTCGGCTATATCTACTACAAGGACACCCAAGGTCACATCCCTCCAGGCACCGAGGGTATTCTCAAGGGCATGGCTTCCTTTGGTACTCTAGTTGGCCAACTCGTTTTTGGTTACCTCGGTGATGCTCATGGTCGCCAAAAGATCTACGGCATGGAACTTATGATCATCATTCTCGGAACTCTCTGCTGTGCCATGGTCGGATCAAACGCCAAGGGTGCCACCGTTATCTCCTACCTCACCTTCTGGCGCTTCGTTCTCGGCATTGGTATCGGCGGTGACTACCCCATGTCGGCTACTGTCACCTCCGAGTGGGCCTCAGCCGGCCGCCGTGGTCAGCTCATGTCCATTATCTTTTCCATGCAGGGTATTGGTAATATGATGGCCTCTGTCGTCACTCTCATTGTCCTCGCCTGCTTCAAGTCTGCCATCATTGCTGATGTCGACAATCTTGATTATGTCTGGCGCATCTGTGTCGGTGTCGGTTGTATCCCTGCTGTCTCTACCATCTACCTGCGTTTGACCATGCCCGAATCTCCCCGCTACGCCATGGATGTCGAGAACGATGTCGAGAAAGCCAACCTGGCTGTTGCCCGTGCCACCGCCGGCACTATCGAGGAGAGCACTACCACCGAGAACAGACTTGCCAACCAGACCGCTGTCGCCGATGCCAAGGCTAGCCGCAACCACAACCGTGCGTTTATCGAGTACTTTTCTCGCTGGGAAAACCTCAAGGTCCTTATCGGTACCTCCTCAACTTGGTTCCTGCTCGATATTGCCTTCTATGGTGTCTCCCTCAACCAGTCCTATGTCCTGAATGCCATGGGTTTCGTCGGTAACGGAACTGTTTACGACAACTTATGGAGAACAACCCTAGGCAACTTGACTGTCTCACTTCTCGGCTTTGTCCCCGGTTACTGGTTCACTGTCTTTTTGATCGAGAAGATGGGCCGCAAGCGCATTCAGTTCATGGGTTTCGGCATGCTGACTATCCTCTTCATCATTCTCTCGGCCGCCTTCCATCAGCTCCAGAAGACTGTTCCTCTGTTCGTTGCTGTCTTTACACTTGCGCAATTCTTTTTCAACTTTGGACCCAATACCACGACATTCGTTGTTCCTGGTGAGGTCTTCCCCACTCGTGTTCGCGCCACTGCCCACGGTATCTCTGCCGCCTCTGGAAAGCTCGGAGCCATCTTGGCCACCTTTGCCTTCAACAAGCTTGCAGAGATTGGTGGCGCCCCTGGTGAGCACGCCTTCTTGCCACAGTTGCTTGGAATCTTTGGCGGTATCATGGGTCTCGGTTTCTTGTGTACTTTCCTCATCCCCGAGACCAAGGGCATGTCCCTAGAGGAGATTGAGCAGCGCGGTACCAAGAACTCTTCTGCTTGAGGCGATATCGCCAAGACACAAAAAGTATTGTACATATAGCATTCTGTAATTTTATTAAATCATATCCACCACAACCAACTGGCACGCTCTGCTCCTCCTCTCTTCTTCCTGATGTCAGGGTTTAATCAAAGATGGGTTGTGTCGTACAGGACGTTGGCTTCAATTTTAATTTTCTTCAAGCACCAACGTGTTGTTTCCTGTACTCTCCATGTTTGTCTTTATCCGTCTGTCTGTCTGTTTTGTGCATTTCGACCTTGCTGATGAACGAAGATAGAGATAGCTTTTTGACAACAAAGGGGTGCTTGTCTTTTCTTGTGATTTAACATTCTCAACAACCGTTCAAGGTCGAGGCATGAGCAAGAGAAAGGAGAAAAAGCGAGCAAATGACCTTGCTGACTGATACCATGGAGCAGATATAGTATGCAGACATGAAATGCTAACGAGTGAGCATAGGGAGCTAGAATTGGCAGGGCACCCTTCACAATCAAGGCGAAAGGTATGTGTTATATTTGATCATTTTCATACTTCCATCCACATACAAATCCATTATTACCTCCTCATCAACTCGTTCTCCTCTTTCTCACTCATTTTGCCCACATTTATTTTCAAACTCAATAGTTACTCCTGGTATTGGCATTCTTTTTGTTTTGCTTTTCTTTCCTTGTTTTTCATCCATCATCCACATTTTTATTTGCTCATCATCACGCCATCACGCCATCACACCATTACTTCTCTCAAAATCATCACGAACTCTGGCTGGACCTATTTTACACCAACTTACAGCTTCAGATACGAAGAACACCTCCCGGAGACGCCATGCATACCCTGGATCTATCTGTTCATCCCGTCACGTCGACGCTCAAGATGCTCGCTAGCTTGCTCGAGCGCATAACAACGGCAAATGACAAGATAAAGCAAGCCCTGCCCGAACCAGAGTCACCCATGGTCATGACCCCAGCCCAGCACCAGATTCACACATCATTTACCCGCTTCCATGCAAGGTCAATCCCATCCATTAGCATCAACGCCTATCTCACTCGCATCCTCAAATATTGCCCTTGTGCAAATGAATGTTTCCTGAGTCTACTCGTCTACTTTGATCGCATGGCTCGCAACGTTGAAGAGATCACTGGCGGCGAAGGACGACAGTTCTCTATTGACAGCTACAATATCCATCGCCTCATCATTGCTGGCATCATGGTCTCGGCAAAGTACTTTTCAGATGTCTTCTTCACCAACTCCCGATATGCAAAGGTACGTCGCGATATGGAGAACATCTGTGGATTTCGGACCGTCGCCCATTCAGAACAGCGTTATCAAAAGAGCAGAGATTCTCCACACTTCGAGATAGGAACTGGACACACTTTTGTTTGGGTCATGGAGCAGAAATGCTTGAAAAAAAAAGAACTCGTAAAGAAATCAAGACAAATGTACCGTTATCGACTCTGCCAGACTCGGCTATAAACAATCCAAAAGCAAAAGGATCCAGCCTATCAACCTGGACTCGCGGCACAGAAAACGTGGCGTCTTTATTGTCATATACGCTTTTTGTCCATGGAGTGCGATCTTTGTATCAAACGGTACGATGTCATTTTGGATACTCACCATTTTGCCACTCTACTTTCAACCAGGTCGGAGGGCTCCCTGTATCAGAACTGAACCAGCTGGAAGTGGAATTCTTGACACTCAACAACTTTGCGCTCGCGATCTCGATTGAGGAACTGCAGACGTATGGCGATCAGTTGATGAAGCACTGGATGTGTGAGGAGGTGGCCAACCGTGACCCTGAAGATGATACAGCAGCACCACCTGTCCCAACAGCACCATCCTCCAACATTGACTACTCCGAGGGGCCAGATGATCAAAGCGAACCAAAAGATCAGGATCGGCGACACGATGTAAGGTCCCAGGGCCACGAGTACCGTCGCGAGATGAAACATGAGAGACAAGAGCGGCAAGAACCTATTGACTCTCGCCAGGTCCGGGGACACGATGGCTATCATACACCCAGCGAGGCTCACCACGAGCGTAGGAGGGATCATAAACAGAACGAATACCAGGATCACTCGCACCAGTCATACTCATCTTCATCAACATCTACGCCACACCATAACTCAAACTACAAGAGCCACCACAACCTTAACCACAACCATAGACAACACTCGGAACCCGACCATGCTCGATATAATCATAACCATGCCCCCATTACCCCTACAGAAATGACTCATGCCAACCGTCTTGCAGCTCCCTCTCTCATCCACTAGGCATGTAATTAAAGCCAGTAAAGTATATGTGTTTTTGGTTGTACTGCCTGTCCAAAAAAGTCACTTGGGAACATCCCGAGTCGTGCAAAATTTATTCAAGACCTCGAGCAATTTCGGACTGGATACGTCACCGTATGTCAGCGAAACGCAGCTATATCCCGACATGGAACACCCTGGATACGGTCATGCATAAAATCTAGACTGCTGTTGATCTAATCTGTAGTGCTCCTGCAACACGACGGGGACGGTTGGGCCGGGTTGCTTCTGGGGTTAGATGCTGTCCTAATGGATCTTGCGGCCTCTTGCAGACCGTATCTGGTGGAGCGACCTTTTCATACATCCTCGCCACTGCCTCCTTCATCGCCGCCCAATGCAGACTGCATGCTATCGTGCTCCATCCGCCGGAACGTCCCATCGGCTCGCCGAGGTTGCAGATACAACAGCCGGCACTGGTGCTTGAGATGGAGCTTGACTGCACAACACATGTTTTTCGATGCCATCACATCGCGTTGCCAGATTTTCTAACATGGTTGGCAGTAGAGCCTGCGCCAAATGTCGGTCTTGCAGACAAAACCTTCACAATCTGGGCAACGCTGACTAGTTTACCACTCGTTAATACCAATGACGATGTATCCCAAGGAACGAGCCTTGAAGCATGAAGAAAAGATAGAAACGCCAAGTTAGAAAAGAAGAGGAGATAAAGCAGTGCAAATAAAGCAAGGTAACATACTTTCCGCACAAAAAATCTTGGAATGATCCTTCAAAGGATGGCGGGCCGTTTTTGGCAACAAATTGGCCAGGCCAATAGCAATGACGTCTTGGTCTCCCTTCTGTGCTCGCTGATCGAGCCCCCAATCATCTTGAGCAAGCTGTTAGCCGCTCGAGAAAACTCCTCATCCCTTGCTCACTCGGCATCGGCGACAAGCCATGGCCAGAAATGAGGGAGTCTTTACCTGTAGCTGTCGCTGAGCGCAATGCGCAGGTTCTGCTGATCGATAATGCTCAGCATGTGATGATCGAGGAGGATGTGAAGAAGCGAAAGCGGGCAGAGGAGGCAAGGCGAGAATTCGCGGAAGAAAGGGCCGGGTTGTTGGCCCTCCTCATGAGAATGAAGAACTCAGTAGAAAAGTTAAAAGACACGCGCGTATTCAAGTCGTTTAAAGGAAGTAGATCCTTTGCGATTTAGACGACTTGATCCAAAACGGGCATAGATAATTAGATTGGTGGCGAAACATGCACGCCCTTCGGCGGTGATGATGACGTCACATTTATATCACGTGACAAAGCGAGAGCAACGCGCAATGCAATGCAACACGTCCTTTCAAGTTGGAAAAGAGTTGATGCATTTACTCTTATTCTACATATCATATCATCTGTCCACAGTCAACCAGCGTGTCCTTCTTTCGTTTTCTTTCATATAAATACACATCAACACACACCAACACACAATACCTCATTTGTAGCTATGGCACCACCAAAGTCAAACTGGGAGAAATGTACGCACACTCTAAGCCGAACACGAAGAAGAAAAGTACTACCATTTTGTAACCACTGACTAACGCAGAACGTATTATACCCCGATAAATCGAACGTAGACGAAAAACCAGTCGATGATAAGGAGACTGAGAATATTGTCGCCCTTGACGAGGGTGATATCGCCTTGCTAAAGACATACGTAAGTGCAGAGGCGCACTTTAGTCTTAACACGCTCCAACATGAAGTCTGATCTTGCCCGTCTATCTCTGTGTTCCTAGGGACAAGGACCATATGCCAAGGACCTGAAGAAGCTCGAGAACGATATCAAGGATGCCCAGAAGAGAGTCAATGAGAAGATTGGTGTGAAGGAGTCAGACACAGGATTAGCACCTCCCAGCTTGTGGGATATCCCCGCCGATAAACAACGCATGGGCGAGGAACAACCTCTTCAGGCACGTTCATTAGTTTGTTCGGTTTCCTTTGGGCAGAGTAATTTTTCAGTAATGAAAATTAAGCACAACAATATTGTGGCGATGCAAGCTAACACTAGTATCGCACTGCTGATCTATCGGGTGTAATAGGTTGCTCGTTGCACAAAGATCATTCAGGCCACTGGCGATGAGCCCGCCAAATATGTCATCAACGTCAAACAGATCGCCAAGTTTGTTGTCGGATTGGGCGAGAAAGTATCACCAACAGATATTGATGAAGGAATCCGTGTTGGGTAAGCTGCTATGTCATTTTCATCCCAGTCGCTAGTCCATTATTACGGATCGCTCAAAGGGATTAACTCTTGGATTCATTTCTCGGCTACTTTCTTTAGTGTTGACCGCACGAAGTACCACATTCAAATCCCTCTTCCACCCAAGATTGACGCCTCAGTGACAATGATGCAAGTTGAGGAAAAGCCTGATGTGACCTACAGTGATGTTGGAGGGTGCAAGGAACAGATTGAAAAGCTTAGAGAGGTTGTAGAATTGCCATTGCTTCAGCCAGAGCGATTCGTGAACCTTGGTATCGACCCTCCCAAAGGGGTGTTGTTGTATGGACCTCCTGGTACTGGAAAGACCCTCTGCGCTCGTGCCGCCGCCAACCGCACAGACGCCACTTTTATTCGTGTCATTGGATCAGAGTTGGTGCAAAAATACATCGGAGAGGGCGCTCGTATGGTCCGCGAGCTCTTTGAAATGGCCAAGACCAAGAAGGCCTGTATTATCTTTTTCGACGAAGTTGACGCTATTGGAGGTAAAAGACCAACTCTTTTCATTTGTCGATTCACGGAGCAAGATGAACCCTAGGAGTTGTGGTACTCAATTCTTTGTATGCTGTACTTGTTATCATAGGTGCTCGATTTGACGACGGCGCCGGAGGAGACAACGAGGTTCAACGTACTATGCTGGAGTTAATTAACCAACTCGATGGATTCGATTCTCGTGGCAACATCAAGGTGCTGATGGCGACCAACAGACCCGACACATTGGATCCTGCACTGTTACGCCCTGGTCGTTTGGATCGCAAGGTTGAGTTCTCTCTGCCCGATCTGGAGGGCCGTGCACACATTCTCAAGATTCACGCACGCTCCATGAGTGTTGAGCGCGATATTCGATACGAGCTGATTGCACGTTTGTGCCCCAACAGCACTGGGGCCGAGTTGCGTAGTGTGTGCACTGAGGCAGGCATGTTTGCTATTCGCTCAAGGAGAAAGGTGGCCACAGAGAAGGATTTCTTGGAGGCAGTGAACAAAGTGATCAAGTCATACGCCAAATTTAGCAGTACTCCCAAGTACATGACCTACAACTAAAACTCCTGCTGTACTTGTTTTAGTCCAATCCGACAATAAAATTTGGTGGCAAAGTGACTTGCTTTCTGGTGGCTTTGAACGTCTACTTTTGAAGGCTCTAGAATAACACCATTGCACATCACATCACACACCTATCACGCCGCCACTAATCGACACACCATGACCAACGACATTCCACGCTCTAAAACAGGCATCCCGTTACCGGGACCCGAAAAGCCTGGCCGCCCTGATTGGGCTCTAGACGAGACCAACTTGCACAAGTCAATGGATTCTGTGCCGTTGTTCATGAATTCTCTTCCTGACGATGCCAGCGAGAACCCGTTGTTGCAGGCGCTTCAGGACCTCGCCTACGATGGAACCCCTGAAGGTAAGACAGGAAAGACCGTAATACAATTGGACCATTGCCGGTTCACTTGTCAATATGAGTTATATCTGGGCGTAAACAAACCGGATGACTGATCACCTACTTTTTTGCCAACCACTTTTTCCTCTGAACAGAGGTGGCCGAAAATTTCAAGAACCAAGGCAACGACTGCTTCAAACAGGGAAAGAAGTTCTACAAGGACGCTCTCGTCTTTTATACAAATGGCATTGATGTTGGATGCAAGGACGATAAACTGAACGAAACCCTGTACGTGAACCGTGCTGCCGTCAACTTGCACTTTGGTATGCCTTCGTAGCCTCACAACAAATCCATGGGGGAGAACAAGACGCTTTATGTCGTCGATCTACTTTCTTAGAAGTCTTTATGTAACAATACTCTTTTTCTTATGCTGCAGGCAATTACCGCAAAGTGCTGACTGACTGCGCCCACGCCCTGAAGCTAAACTCCGCGAATGTCAAGGCCCTCTTCCGCTCGTCTAAAGCTCTCTTCGCCCTTGAGATGTACCCAGAAGCTCTCGACTGCTGCGATCATGCACTCAACAACGATCCCGACAATCAACCCGTTAGGGACGAGCGTGCCAAGATTCAGGCTGAGTTTGACCGCAAGGAAGCTATCAAGAAAGCAAAAGAGGAGCGTGAGCGCAAGATTCGGGAAAAAGGATTGATGATCTCGAATGCATTGGAGAAACGCAAGATCCGGACAGCGTCGACACCAGGATTTGTACCGGACCACCCACATGAGATTCAGTTGGACCTGGATCTGGACCAGCTGACGATCCCCACATTCTTTTTGTATCCAGAGCACAACGAGTCGGATCTGATCCAGGCGTTTAATGAGCAAGACAAGATCGGTGAGCAGCTGGGAGAGATCTTTTATGAGCCAGCGCCCTGGGATCTCGAGCACAAGTATAAGCCCGAGACGGTACAGACGTATTTCGAGACAGAGGACAATGGTGGTAACATTGGGCTGATGAAAGTGGGCTTGAACGTCAAGTTCTTGACAGTTCTTCAGCACTCGAAGCATGTGCTACGGGACGGCATCGCGCGATTTGTTGTCGTTCCCAAAGAGGACTCCCAATGGAAGAAGGACTGGTTGGCCAAGTATGGAAAATAAAATTTGGGAAATTTCTGCCTTAGAACCATCTAACATGTCACGGATTGAACTCGGTGGAAGGTCTTGTTTATGCACACATTTTAGACCCTGTTTGGCGCAAATTGGTCAACATCTCATCAAACGGCAACGTTTCTAATAATGGAAGAAGTGTGCGCGGATCATTTTAAGGCGACTGTAATGATGCCCTGTGGCCTTGAAAGACGTTCAAATTACATGAAACTGTGTAAATACTCTTCCCGCAATACTACCTCAATTATATGTCACTTATGCATCATTTTGATGGTTTTAGTTTACCAGGCCGACTTTTGACTCAAAAACATCGTTTTTTTTATAAGTGAAGCTCAGATTTCATTGGCATATTCGTGTTTGCCAATGAAAAATACATATTTTACTGCAATATGAAATGGTTTGTAGCAATATCGAAAGCGTACTGCTGCTTTTTGTTGAAGTTGCATTTGCATTTGATTGTGCGGTGTCAAGAGCATTCTTTGACACGTTTAATCGACTTTTTCATCTGAATGGCCATCCCATTTTCTCAGAAAGCTATGGAAATGACTTAAAACATGTGCCAATACCATGACTAATGTTCCTAGCAAACAGTATTCAAAAGCATTGAGAAACGATGGACTTGTCATATGCGTAACTAATTTTCCATTCAGTATCTACCTTTTGGTGGCGGACTCTTCCAATACACATCGAGAAGTAGAAGAGTGTCCCTTATTATAATTTTCAGAGCACCGACTCTCCGCAAAAAAGGTATTAATTTAATCGCATGGCCTGCGTTGCATCAATAAGGACACTCCAGCGGAAGTAAACAATGCACCCGAATAGCAGTCCTAACGTGAGCGCTGGCCCTGAATGCCAAAAGTTTGCGCCAAAGCGCTTGTCCATCTCTCAGTTGCATTTTCCTCTTTTCTCTCAGTCACAACACCTTCCATCTCACAAGCAACATGCATCACGGCAAGCACTTTAGGCGTCTTAACAGGACCGCCTCTCATCGCAAGTCCATGTTGCGCAACTTGGTCACACAGCTCATTCAGCATGATCGCATTAAGACAACCTTGCCCAAGGCTCAAGAGTTGAAAGCAATTGCTGATCAGGTACGGGACGCATTGCTGCAGTCTGGAACATACCTTGTGGGATAACTCGCAGGAGCAAGAGATGAACATACAATTCCTTGGTGTATCACATGAAACAACGACGCCGCTAACGAAGGTCCCGTGCCATTCATCGGCTTTTCCTCAACCCTCTAGATGATTACTCTTGGAAAGCGCGGCGATTTGCATGCAAAGGTCCAGGCTGCCTCCTTCCTCAGAGTAAGGACCTCGACGCTCTCCAACTTTAGCTTTGTATCTCATTTTGATCGAAAGAAGATACGCGGGCTAAAGCCGAATCTACCTAGCGCTCAACCATCAACGTACCCCTGCCGTGTTACTCATCAATATTTCTGTTTTGTGGAAACCCCCGTTAGGAACATGAGACCACCCTCCCAAAGCTCTTTGGTCCCTTAGCCGAGCGCTTCAAATCCCGAAAGGGCGGCTACACTCGCATCCATAAGATGGGCAATCGTTTCGGCGACAATGCACCTGTGGCCGTGATCGAATTGATTGATGGCCCCGGCGACCTTAAGAACCAGATGCTATTCAAGGCTCTGGCCCGCCGAGAGAACAAGAAGGCTGGATCGATTGCTGAGCTTGTCAAGGATACCACCGATGCACCTTCATCAGCATCACCAACGTCAGTAGCAGGAGGATCATCACTCTACAACAAAACACTCAGACGCCACTTGCCCAAAGTGTTGACCTCGAACAAGTGGGAACTTGCGGATCTGGAGGCTAAGATCCGTAGCCTGTCTATCAGCGGAGGCGAGACAAGCAGAAAGATCGTTAGTGCTACCAAGGCATAAGCAAATGCCGGAATTCGAGGAGATTTTGGGACGGAATATGCCGAGGTTTGGCAAGGGATTTGGATATCAGGAAAACATTTTTTAAATACATGGAAAGTTTTTTTATATGTGGTATCGTTCTCTGGTCAGATAAGGTTTTGTATTCTAAGAAACTTTTTATTTTTTTATTATGGTGGAATGCCGTAATGGGTAAAATGTTGAAGATCTACTTGTCAAAAGGAATCCAGTCCTTGGGGGCGCGCAGTACCTCCATGAGCCTGCCATGCGCCTGCAAGTCGGGCTCGTGCATATACTCCCAGCGAGCCGTCAGCGGCATGGTCATCAGGATGCTCTCAATCCGTGCTCCGGGCGTCAGCAACCCAAACTTGGTGCCACGGTCGTACACCAGGTTGAACTCGACGTAGCGGCCACGGCGCAACTGCTGCCATTGCTTGTCATCCGCAGTGAAGGGCATGTCTTTGCGCTTCTGCATGATAGGTACATACTGATTCAAGAAGCTATTGCCACATGACTGGACATAGGCAAACAGCTCCTCGGGGCTCTTGTCATCCAAATCGTCAAAAAAGATGCCACCGACTCCACGGCGCTCGCCCCGGTGCGGGATGTAGAAGTACTCGTCGCACCATTTCTTGAAGTCCTTGTAGTACCGAGGATCGTGCCGGTCGCAAGCTTCCTTGATCACACGGTGAAAGTGCACGGCATCTTCTTCGTACAATATAGCGGGTGTCAGGTCACACCCACCACCGAACCACCATGACACGGGGTTGCCGTCCTTGTCAGGCTCGCCCATCTCAAAGTAACGGTAATTGAAGTGGACTGTAGGCGCGTTGGGGTTATGAGGGTGCATCACACACGAAATGCCGGTCGCGAAGAAGGGCACAGGCTCAGAAGTAGCTTTGACGTTGGGGTGCTGGGCACGCATTTGAGCCACAGCGGCGGGGGGCAACATACCGTAAACAACCGACACACCCACACCCGCCTTCTCAAAGACTTTGCCGCCCTGCAAAACCATTGAGATGCCGTCTCCACCCTCGACACGGTTCCACTGGTCAACCTTGAACTTGCCCTGGCCGTCCAGCTTTTCAATCTCGGCTGTGATCTCGGCTTGGAGTCGCTTGTTGTATGCCTCCATGCGTAGGCGCATGGGTGAGTCTTCGGTCAATCCTTCAAGTTTCTGGATATGGGAACACAGGTCAATTGAGAAAGGATAAAACTCGACACCTTTGACATTAGATTCAATCTCCTCTTACGGTTTTTCTGTCCATCTCCACAGTGATAATGGGCTTTCTCTCCGACTTGGGGGCTTCACATTCGACGACCTGGGTAAACAAAGATAAGCACAAAGATAAGCACAAAGAAACTATTGAACCATCCAATCCTTCGTGCTGAAAAACGCTTTCCCTTTTTGATGCAACAGCGAACTTACGGCTGGTGTTTGGCTCCAGTAGGCAGCTCCAGCAGCAACGGCAGCCAGGAAAGTAAGGGCCGTGGCAGAGGTAGTGGATGGTGAAGGCTTTGGCATAGGTGCGGAGGAGTATGCACGAAGTTGTCTAGCTTGACGCGACCATGATCTTTTAATTTTGTAGTCATATCACCAGAAAAGAAACAGTGTTGTCAATACAATTGATTACTGTCAAATTTTACATAAGAAAACGCTCTCTTCTGTCAAATCTTACGATTTCAGAGGCAACCGAGCTATGGGGAAATGTTAAAGGATTGAACGAGACAACTTTCTTGTCAGGAACACAGATCAGTTGTCCTATACAGATACTCGCATTGCGAGATGCTAATGGCATGAATACTTTGAAAACACACCTGCTCTGGATAAACACCACAGTGGTGTTGTCGACCTAGCGAGGTGTGCCATGGTACTTTACTGAGGAATGGGCCAGGTCGGAAAAATGAAGGAATGAAGCAACAGGTCGAAATGTGAAGGACGAGCCGGAAGGTTGTGCTCGAACTTCCGAAGTCACATGATTGACTGATCTTTAAAAAAAACCTCTTTTCACATCATCACTTTACATACCATTCAAAATTCTCGATCCTCCTCCTATCAACTTCTATTCAAATCTCCAACATCTCTTGTCTGGCCAAATGGACGGACGAGGGTGCCCTCCTTCATATTCACAGCCATACGAAGAACAGCAACAACTAAATACCAATGACCACCCTCTTCAGTCCTGTCACGACGCCTCCTCCAGATACCCTCAGCGACAACAGCAGGATAACCCACATATCAGCAATACGCCATTCGATCCATTACAAACACCTCATCATAACCAACATCGTATGCAAGATGAGGCTCATCTCCGCATTCAGCAGCACAGAGTCGCCAGACTTGGCCACAGCCAAAAGGAGGACCGGATATGGGATCAAAACCCTGTAAACGACAACTCATATCCACCACCTCAGCGCAAAGACCTGTGCTCCCAAAAGCCATCCTCACACTTAACACCTGGAGTCAAAGATCGGCCTCTCAAGACTCGGATCCGAAAACTGTTCAACTTCCCATGCTCCGTCTACGGCAAGTCCTTGATGCTCTCGATTGGCTTCGAGGCCTTGCTGGTGATTATCATGCAGTCTGTGATTGTGGTCCTTTACTTCCGTAGCCTGCGTGATACGCCCTTGTTTCCGGCCTCTGGCAATCCACTTGACGCGCTGCCTCCATACCTTGATCCACGAAACCAGTCCCGATCGATTCCAGCGTACATGATCGTC
>KN042423.1:2548824-2566663 GCA_000739165.1 Podila verticillata NRRL 6337
TTTGGCTCACTCCGTGTTTTGTTGAGATATGACCAATTAATTAAATTATTAATTTGAAGAACTAATTTCACATCGATGCAACTCTTTAGATCCGTGCTCAAAATACAATCGAGATTATCTCGATCGTCGCGTTCAACCTGTGCTGCTTTGCCTACTCAATCTTCGAGATCAGTCAGATTCAGTCATCGCTCTGTCTTGTGAACAGTGACTCGGGCTCGTGCACCTTTGACTTTATTGTAGCTGACAAATCGCAGGAGCTGTTGACGTCGTTGACCCCGTTCCTGATTGTTATCATTGCTGTGATTGGATTGACGCAATGTGCAGTGACCTGGCTCAGCTACCAACTGTTTCAGGAGTTTGGATGGAAGATATACAAAAAGATTGGCGCCGACCCCAACATGAAGAGTAAGTTCACATCTGAGAATTATGAAATAAAATACAAACGAGAGGGGATATATTCTAACCATCAACTTTGCTAGTCATGTACCGTGCTTACCAGATTTACCTGGTGTTGATCAAGATCGACTTATTCTTCTTTGTTGGTTTCTCGATCCAGTTCATCTACTTGACCCTAACGAAACGTCAAACGGATCCCGAGTACTGGCTGACAATTGTGGTGCTCCCTATCACAGTTGTGATTCTGTATGTGGCCGTGTATGCAGTTCGTCATGAGAGCCGTCGCTGGATGACTGCTTTTCTTTTTGCCATGCACGGAGGCGTCGCCTACTTTATCTTCAAGGTTGTACGCATGTGGGTTGGTGACCAGGACCAGATTGGCAAGTATGCTGGAGTTCGGTACTTTTTGACGCTTTTTGGTAAGTGACGCTGCGCACCTTCTCTTTGTTCCCTGGGAGTGTTGATTCGGGAGACATGGTGCTGTACGGGATGTGTTGACCTTTACTATCTTTTGTATACTATTTAGCCTCCCTCTGTTTGATCGCGATTCTGGCCACCATTGTGAATGCAGCGGTGTGTTTCCGCAACTTTGGCAAAGGACTGAAGCCTCACATCATAAAAGATAACCGAGAAGCCAACAACTCGGCATCAGCGACTGGTGAACGTGTCATGGAAATTGATTAAAACTCGGCCGTCAAAAGCCATTTTCCTCATGCCGCAACGTTAAGTAAGCCATCTATCCCATGTCTAAATGGCCGTTTCCCGCCATATCAATTAGACGCCATTTGTGCCGTGGTTGTTGTGGAGAGTCAAAAAAAATCTAATTTGATCTGCAACCAATTCGGCAAACAAGACATGGCGAGCATGGGAAATCTGAATGCAATGGTTGGATAGACGAATATTCAGAAATCACCCTGGACCCTTGGAATGGACAACTGATCTAAACCCCCCCCCCCCAACACTAACAGTGCAAAGATGTGTTCTCTGGATCACGCTTGATTCAAGGAGTAGCATCGCCTCGATATCAGACGGCCTGGATTTAATTCAAAGGACGGCATTCGTACAATAGTTTTGGTCGGAACTACTCCCGCAGCAGGGATTGAACAACATGGCTAACTTTCATATTCTTCAGATCAGTGTATGTTTGCCCTGTGCCGACAAACAGGATTGGTTGACCAGTAGTATAGGTCATGGACAGTGCTGCGCCGACTTTGTCGTCAATGGTATCAAACTTGGTCAAGATCATGCCGTCGATATGGCGAGGATTAGCGCGTCCAGAGAAGTCCTTGAGCGCCGCATTGAACTTCGTCAGCTGGTCCACAGCCTCATTGCCGACCAAAGCCTCACCGACAAAAATGATCTTATCTGGGTTGTTGACTGTTACCAACTACCGTAATGTTCGCGGCAAACAAATACTTAGAGCGTTAGAAGACAGGTCTCAACACAAGAAATAGATAATCCGACAGAGGCATAAATTAGGACGTGAAATCATACCTTAGCTAACGCTCTCATGAGTGGATCGTTGTCTTGCATTCGGCCAGCAGTGTCGATCAGCACAACATCATGCCCAGTAAGCTTGGCGGAAGAAATTGCCTCCTTCGCAATGGCTGCAGAGTCCTTGCCGTATCCCTTTTCATACAGGTCCACAATCGCGTTTGCCTCCAGAGCTTTGAGATTTCGGACATGTACTCGCAGTTGCTCGACAGCCCCAGATCTGAAGGTATCACAGGCGGCAATCAAGACCTTCAGATTATTTTGAAGAAGCCAGAATGCGGTCTTGGACAGATTGGTCGACTTGCCCACTCCATTAACCCCAATGAAGACGATAGTGTACGGCCTCTTCTCCGCCTGTGCTTGAGCAATATCACGCAAGAGATCGACCGACGTCTTGGGGGTCAGAATGCGTTTAAGTGATGTTTCCATGCTCTGCTTGACATGTGATTGCACACCTGGAACAACAAAGAAACGCGCTGAAACGTTAAAACTCACATAGACCTTATCGGAGCAATTACGAGGTCCCTACTTACTCTTGAAGTTGCCCAACGTCTGCCCTACCAGTCCTTTCGCCACAGAATCGCACAAGTGTTGAGCAATATCGGCGGCTACGTTCTTATTGATGAGATGCTCCTTCATCTTGCTCATGATTGGCTCGAGACTCTCTGTACTCATTTCCTTCTGTCCAGTCATGTTCTTGAAGAACGACATCAGTCCACTCTCTGCAGAGGATTTCTTGGCCAGCAAGGAACGCGCAGAAATTTTGGTATATTCCTCCTCAGATTCATCATCGCTGTAGCTTTCGTCGTCACTAGCTTCCAGGTCTGCTACATTGTATGTGCCGTCCTTTGAGTGTTGTCCCATGCCACCTTGATCGACCTGCAAGGAGACGCAAATTGAGAGCGCAGGTATGTTAGCATTACAAAGTCGTCCACCCGTTATTTCTATCATCTGCAGACTGAAGACATGAAAGCTTACCAAGTGATCTGGTTTAACAAACTCATTTCCATCCGAGTTGCTGTAATCGAGACTCTTAGCATCCTTGACGGAGATCTTGCCGTCCCACTTACGCCCCTCTTTGTTTCTCTTCGGTGAGGATGCCTCCGATCCTATGACGGGGGATCCGATAGGTGACTTCGCCTTACTTGCCTTCCTGCCGCCCATCCTGGGTGAAGCTGTCTTCTTCTTGAGCAGCTCCACATTTCTTCGGAACTCTTCCTCGTCCACAAATGATGGGATGTGTGACTCTCGAACGTCCTCTATATCACATGGCACGACATAGAGACAGCTCAAACTTCATCAGAGATGCATTCCACGGAGGCCAAACCGGAGCAAAATGCAGACAGCTGTATATGAAATGAATACCTGGCTTAGCTCTAGCATAGGCGAGAGTGTTGGCATATCCGGTCGTTTGCTCAAACTTGCGAGGCTGCTTGACTTTCTTGGACTAGAATATGAGGTTTAATTAAATGGGTTTAACAACTTCACAAGCGAACATGAGTGTTCATCAAGGTCTCCACAATCGTATTCCATACCAGTGCATCTTGATCTTCAATAGTTTGTAACAAGGCCTCAAAATGTATGCCCCAGCCTTTGAGCTGTGGGATCTGGTTCTTCCTGAGAATCCTGCTACCATAGAGTTCGTTAAATTGGCTGCTAGTTGCTTGTAGGAGCGAGTCTACGTAGGAGAGTCCGAGGCTTTTGGGATAGACCGCCTATTTGAAAGTCGAAAAAAAAAAACAGCAATGAAATCAGGTTACTTCTTCACTCCCTCGAGACTGACATGGAACAAAAGATCGCAAAGAGTCACGTTTACAATGAAGACAAGGTCAAGGTCATTGACAAAAGTCCACTTAATGGCATAGTTGTCCTTGTAGTAGACTTGCGTACTGGAGCGTTCCTCGATGAGTACATCATGGATGAGACTGTTGATGGGTGAACTCTGTGATGGTCCATATGCCTTGGACCACAGGACGAGACCGCCCTTTGTTGCGATGAAGAAAAAGTCGAGCATTGAGCTGAGTGTGACAATGTCCTAACCAAGTTGATATTGACTTCTACGATTTAATTGGCTCTTTGTCTGCCGTTGAGGATCGCAATAAGAATGGAAGGTTGGATGGAGGAAAGAACTGGAGAATTGGGGAGACGTAATGAGCGCCTTGTTTTTTTATGTGTGTGGAGCGCTAATAACCAATCATATCCTCGCGATAGCAGCCAATAGCAGTAGGTGATTTCAAACCTGTGGTACGCCACGGGTTAAGTAGTCGCCAAGGCAAAACGGTTCTCAAACAGACCACTAGCTGCAAGCAATGACTGCTCTGGTATTTTCCAACACGCCACGAACCTACTCCATCCTCTCCTCCTAGCCTCTCCTCCCAGCCTCTCCTCCCTGGGCACGTGGAGCCTGAGGGCGAACAGGGTATAAGTGATTACCCTCTCATAATCGCGATCGATCATCTTACACCCACTTCGCTTCTTTGACAGCTCCTATCTGATGAAGTTCGCCAAACAACTTGGTCTGAGAAGTATTCCCAGCTGGGCACCCTATTACTTGGACTACAAGTCACTCAAGCATTACATCAAGACCTCTTTCAAGGAATTTGATGGTAATGACTTCCAAACATCCGATTTGACGAAGGTGGAGATGGAACGTACAGTTTGTCCTCTCTTGAAGTGTCTTCACATCAAATTCAATTCTTGCCCCTCCACACTGCTCTAATTCTATATAACTCTTGACGTGGTGGTAGGTCCACTCGAGTCACTCGAAAGTCTTGACCCAGAAGAGGTATTTTGTGCTTGCCCATCGGAGAATCGTCACATGTGAGAGTTGACGCGCCGCTGCTGACAGTAATATTTATCTTTCCGTCAACAGGTTGAGCCGCGTCTCAACCTACAGGAACAACACCAGCATGTCGTCGCGGCCTCCAGCGCTGCTGGATCGGTCAAAGAATCTAAGTCAAAGGTTGATGACGCTACTCGAGAAGCAAGCATCAATATCATTGTTGAAGGATTCAAAGCTCTACTCTGGGCTGAGCTCGAAAAAGTCAATGCTCGCTACGAAGCCCAAGAACGAGTTGCCGGCGTGACCATGGAGAGGTTAAATGCCAGTGTGAGTAACAATATCCGGTGTACGCTGATATCCTTAATTTATCCTGACAGTGAAATTCTCTCTTCGACAATGTTGCCTTAGTGGCGAGTCAATTTTACGCCTGCCGAGTTGAAGCAATGGTAAGGATGAACTAACTGTGCTTGCGTATTGAGTGAGAACTGTGGACATAGAATTAAACTTTTTTTTTGGACCGACTAGGCGCAACGACCTCACAGTTTTGATCCTCAACCTGGAGTATCTGCGCGAGTTCAGTCAGACCAATATAACGGGTTTCAAAAAGATCATCAAAAAATTTGATAAGCACTATCGGCACTGTCAGCCGACTGCCATCTCTAGCTCCCCAGCCTCATCGATCCACGGTGCTCAAGAAGGCTCAAGTTCCGCAAACCAAGGGGCTTCGCTAGGTGGAAACTCTGATTCAGCAACTCTGACTTACTATGGGACCGCAGCTGATCCAGAAGTACCAGGGCCATTGGCCATGTTCAATGCATTGGGCATCCACGGACGAAACACCCCCACAATATACCTGCCCAGCAACTACCCCGAGCCGGCATCCAGCCTCCATCCTCAGGAGCCCTTCATCCGGAATGTTCAGTCCCCCAACTTGCACGGAAAGCATATGTTCTATAGCAACTACTATGGCGGTATTTCACCCCTGAGTCTCGAGTTCTGGAAGATGGTGACTGAAAAGACATTTGCCAAGAGTGAGAAAGACGAACGTCTCTTGGCCGAAGCACGAACGGTAAGAGCACACATATCATTTCAATCTTTACCCCATCATAATAGTACTGAACTACGCCAACTTGTCATATTCATTTTTTTATTACATGCGCTTCATCTTTTTTTTTTTTTTTTTTTTTTTTTTTTTTTTTTTTTGGCGGCCACTGCTTGGGGTAGCTTTGGAGAAAAAGGACACCAGTCGTTGCTGAACATGTATCTCCACTGTTACTCAGTGTCGACCCCAAGGATTTCCCTGTTTGGGATAATTTGGACCTTGAGAGCCTTCCCTCGGGCCGGCTGACTCGCTTGTGGGTTGTTCTTGCGGAAGACGCTATGAGTACTCCTATCCGTGTGCCTGTAATTGTCGCGAAAGGTGTCCGCCCTGGGCCTGTAGTCGGACTGGTAAGGCAGTGCTGCTAGTTCATGAAAAGAGTTGTCTGTGTTCATTTTGCCAAGATCTGAAATATCCATATCTACTTTACTGATTTCTTTCAGACAGCTGCGTTGCATGGGAATGAGCTGAATGGAATCCCTTTGACTCATCGACTGGTCCTGCAGGAGATTCAATGTCAAGCGCTTCACGGTATTGTTGTTGCAGTGCCTGTGGCCAACGTGCCAGGTTACTTGGCTCAGCAGAGAGGATTTAGCGATGGCACCGATCTTAATCGCCTAATGCCCGGGTATGGCACCTTTTCTTTGTACACGCACTTGATACAATGATAGATGCATTGGAAGCGATTGATGACGATTGACACGTGGTACTCTTGATGACCAACACTAGCAAAAAGAATGGAACTACCTCACAAGTTTATTCCTTCAATCTTATGACCAGGATTGTCCGTCACTTCACGCATTTAATTGACTTGCACACTGCTTCGAAAGGCCGTGTGAACTCATTGTACGTCCGTGCAAATATGCAGAACCCTACTACTCGCCACATGGCCCGGCTGCAGAACCCGCAGATTATTGTGCATAACACCTCGCCTGATGGATCACTGCGTGGTGCTGCGATGCAAGAGTATAACGTACCGGCCATTACGGTGGAGATTGGAGATCCATCTAGGTTCCAGAAGCGCTTTGTGAAGTCTGCTATATTAGGCGTGACCAACATCCTCAGCCACCTTAAGATGGTAGAGGATGAGCATGAGGTGCAGGATTATGACCCCGTTGTCTGCGCCAAGAGTGTAAGTTTTATCTTTTCATTTTACTGAGTTTACCTGTGTGACGGTGTGTATTTCTCTCCGCCAGCTAAAATCCATTCGTACTTCAACACGCCTTAGTATTGGATATTCACCAAAGGAGGCGGAATCCTGAACGTGCTACCAGATGTGAATACTTGGGTCCGCAAAGGCGAACTGATTGCTACGCTGCATAACATCTTTGGACAGGAGGAACACCGATATTTTGCACCTGAGGATGGTATTGTTGTTGGAAAGTCTGTGGACCCTGTGTGCCAGAGCGGCTGCCGCATCCTGCACCTTGGCGTTGTAAGCGACCGATTCCCTGAGGGCAAGATGGATGATGGGCACTTGTAACTAAGGAAGCCTTGACAGAGTCTTCAATACATTTATTATTCGCCACTGGTGTGTCTCTTGATCAAAATTAACTGGTCCCTGTCGAAACCGGAGCCTGCCAGCCATCCAACCGCTGGAGTAGGTATTGGACCTCGACTTCTTTGGTCAGGGGGATGACAAAACGCTCATACAGGTCGACAACCACATCGGGTGAAATCTTTTTGTCATGTGTTTCTTGGTCTAAAACAATATCACCATTTTCGGTGATATCGTGTCCGTAGATCATAGCTTTTCTTCGCAGGCGTCGCAACAGCGCCGCTTCGACTGTTCGGTTCGTCAACAGCTCCATGATTCCCTCGCGGTCTTTAGCTTTGATCAAGCGGATGTAGATCGCTTGCTGCGTTGGATCCATAAACTTGGCCTCTGCAATGAACTTCCCTGTTTACGAAAGAATGTAAGTGTCCTTGCATAAAACTATAGCGTGCCCGATGAGAGTTACTTGTTCGGCCAAAACACCATACCGTAGTGGATACGCTTGCTTAGTGCCTGTAAGCACTCGACATCGCGCGTAGCGGAGGATCCATAGTTGAGATCATCACCTGCAGAGCAGATCTTAGGGACGATATCCTGGAGGTATCGATCCATGATGGCAATATTGACATTGATATTATTGGTATGCAGAGTTGGAGGGAACTCCAGATCAGGCAAGATTGGGGTTGGGAGTGGCTGCGTGAACGGGTACTCGTCAGGTGAAGTGTATCGACGGACTCTGGCTACATGTAGCATGGATGCAATATCGAGGTGAGTCGCATGCCGTTCTTTGGCCCTGGATTTAACAAGGTAACAGCTATTGCAATACTGAAAGACTTACAATGTACTTTTTCCATCTCGTGCAAGAAGTAGCCGAGAAAAGACCCTTTGTATCCATTTTCATAGTCGTAGACGCCACACTGGTAGGTAGAGGCGTTCAGTTTGAACTGGGCACGTTCGATGAGGGCTAGTTTAAGTATGCAATATATTCGTTAGTCAAACATTGGCACAGAGTGGCATTGAATACGTCAATGCTGTAAACATACCAAAGATGATTGTGTCCTCAAGGCGGATTAAGACATCTCGAAGCTACTTGACATGGTAGATACAGTTAGTAGAACACAGCATCTAGCATTCCTCCATTCATTCTCATCGTTTACCCTAGCGAGACTGAGGGCGTCATTCTTGTCAAGCAAGTTCATGGAGGGCCGTCGTTGGAGTGTAAGACTGAGCAAAAACGTGAACCGAGGCAGGAAAATAGTAAATAGAGTTTCTGATGATTCATCACACTTTTCACCTTTCCAGCCAAACAGACAGGCATGCGTCTCGTGATATTCCTTTGTCGTGTCGCTTGCACCGCATCGTGTATTTACACGACAAGGTCGTCGACTCAGAACTACAACTTCTTTTAAAAATAGCACCGGTTTTTACCATTACTAGAGGTGGTGTCTAATTGATTGTCACGTTACTAAGGCTGGCCCGAATGTGATTCGACGACAGAACATACGTCTCCGAACTCTTTATTACTCTTGTAGGGTAAGAGTGCGACGACTACGGACGAAACTCGGCTCACTGTTTTTGATCGTCCAGATCTGCAGTTGCTCCACCTCTGAAAGGCGGTTGCTTCCCTTGGTATGCAATGATCCTCGGTTGAGAACTGACACTCCGGGATCCTGTGATGGGTGCGGATCAGACGCCAGTGGTGAGAGTAGCTTCTTGGACAGATTTGGCGGTCGTCCAGGTGCAGGCTCGGCACCAGCTACACTGGCCTTGCCAACTTCGCTCTGCGTGTCAACATAAGGATATGCTTCCTTGCGACACTGCTGGTTTCGTCCTCCTGGTTGTGAGATGGTCGACTGTGCTTCTGTGTCGAGCAGTTTCGTAGTCATGATGGTTAGATCCGGTTCAGTGAGAAGCAGCGCTCTTGATTCTGAAGTCGGCTGTGAGTCCTGGAAAGCTGGTTCAGCTTTCGCAATCACTGGTCTAAGTGGTTCAAGTGATTGGTCCAATGGAACCAGCTCCGAAGCTACACCCATCGTTGAGGTGACACAAGGTTTCGGACCAGACTCATCGATCTCGCTGTTCGCGCTAGACAACTGCTCTTGCTGCCCACCGATGAGAAATGTAGCAAGATCCTGTGTCGAAGGACCGTCAAGTTGGTTCATCTCTGGAATGCCAAACGCCTGCCTTGGAGGCGCTGCCCTGCGTCTCCCATGAGACGGCACTTGTTCTTTAATGGTCCATTGTGAGAGGCGTTCCAGCTCCGAAGTCATCCTTTTAGGCGTTATCATAGTAGTACCATAACTCGCAATCCGCACACCCACATTTCGCCGTAGGTTATGATTCTGAACAGGAAATACGATGGTGTCCTGCGTAAGATGCCGTGGGCTGGATAATGTCACGTTGGCGTTCCACTGCTGCAGCTGTTGCTCCAATACTTTCCTCTTCCGAGAAGGCTCCAACACTCCATCGGCTGGTAAATTTTGCAGCGCTTTCCGCTTTGGAAACTGAATAGTTGGTCCTTGGACTAGTGCGGGCCCTTGGCACCATGGCTGCACAGATAACTCAAAGCCTGACACTAGATCGGCACTGCTTAACATTGAGAAGTTGTCCATGGGCTCAGTCCATGAGTCTGGCCAATACGGATCCAGGCCAAGAGAAGGATTCACAGCAGGCGACTCTTGAATTCGGACCTGTCCCGATGCCTTCCGTTTTGTCCCTGAGACTACTGAATACGGCACAGGTAAAAAATCCGGGACATCCCTTTGCAAGACGTGCACCAACTCTCCTGTCCTTGGATTGCCCGATTCCGATTGTAATCCTGACTCTAGGGCGAATAAGATAGCTTCATCCCGAGAGACGACGTGCGATAGTTTAGCCGAAGTTTGAGAGTGCGGTGCAGGCTGATTTGGAATAGAGGATGTCGCTAGCGGCAACTCAAGTGGCGACGGATGTAGGATGGTTGTTGTGGCGGCCATTGGTGATTGTGTTATTTGTTCGGCTTGCGCGAAATCTGCTTTGGTACAAAGGGTATGAGTCATGGATGACGCAACTGCCGCACGCTTCCGTTTGGTGATGGTCAATGTTCGAATACCGCGTCCTTTTGTTGCTGACTGGAACTCTTTCGATGCATCGACCCGCAACTTTGATAGGACAAAAGAGCAGCCCACCCCTGATATCTCTGAAGGATTGAGATTTCGGGCATCTCTGGCTCGGTCCTCGCCATCACTATGTCGAAGTTCCATCAATTGGGGCATGCAACCGTAAAGGATATGGTCACTACCGGAAACATCGGCATAAAAACCAGGAAAGGGTCCAAGGGCAGCCAGGGTGCTGTTTCCATCAACTGCACGACGAAAGAGTAGTCCAGGGACTGCCGTGAACCGAACAGCGACTTTTTCAGTCATGATCCTGTGTGAGTTGAAATATAATTCTCGCTCAGAACAGTTCGGCTTGCCTTCTTTGTTTGCCTTGATACCTCGCGGAATACGGGCAACACGCATGTGAACGTGATGCCGCACAAAATGCACCGTTGGTTTTCGAAGAGGTGGGCGCTTGTTGCCGATGGCTGTTATGACTTCGGGTGTGATATTTCCCATAGCAACGGATTCACCCATAGTCGGTTTCTTAGTCGATGCAGCGGGTCCTCCGATCCTAAAAGTCACCGTGCTATGTTGAATCAAATCCTGTTCTGTTTGTTCCTGACGACACGGTACTACACAATCCGGTTGATGGAGTTGTTCCGTGTTTCCAAGAATGCTGGATGCTGGCAGATGAGAAGGCATCTTTGCTGATGTCGCCTTGGATCCAGCCTTCTTGAAATGCGTGGTAAAGTGTGCCTTCTTGTTCGAGACCATGCGACGGCCTTGTTGGTGGCGAAGCGTCTTCGAAGCAGCTTCCTTACGCCTCATTGCTCTTTCGGCAATCTTGACTTGAGACTATTATTTGGAGCATGACGTTGATTAATCCATTGACACTAAAGCATGCCATGAAAACGAGGACATTGTTGTGGAGAGTACCTGTTCCAGTTTTGCCATCTTTTCCTTCAACACGCCGTTGCTTCTCAAAGGCCATTTTACACTGTAGATGCTTAGGTGGCGATGGCACCGTTCACAGTCTGCGGTAAGGCCTTGTTCTTGCTTGCGGAGCTTGTTCTTGCATGTTGGGCAGCACCTATTTCCTGCAAGCTCGTCCATACTGCCTGGGATTGACACAACTGGGTTCGTGACTGTATTCGTCGATTCCGACTTGTGGAAGTCTATCGTCGATATGATCTTGTGGCTTCCGCACCCTAGCACGTCTGCGGAGAAATATGGATTCGACTGTTCGGGGCAAGTTGGGCCTGGGCCTGGACTCGGACTTGGGCTGGAGCCGTGACAGAGGAAGGCAATCGACATCCTGGATCTAACTGACTGCAGAAGATCGGTGCTATCCCTGTGCTTCTTTTCATCGCCGTCAATGTCAACATCTGAGTTTGAATCCGTGTATGGCGGTGTGCTCAAGCTAGACCCACTTGTATCCGTGGCCGAGTCCATGACTAGGGACAAGTCGCTTACAGAATCTGTCACGGCAAAAAAATTGAGAGCCGACGGCGTTTGAGTTGGTTGTGAGACGGTAGAGTCTTCACAGACAGGTGAATGTGGGAGGGGTTGGTTGTTAGTGCCGTCGTTATGCAGAGTATGCAACTGAGGGCTGGCCGAACCCAGCGCGGGTGTTGAATTGGGTCGATAAGTCCTAGCCGCTTCCTCATAGGCTAAAGTCAACTGGCCCGATCCGGTATGAAGCCACGGACCGGATCCCTCGTACTGGTGAGTGCTGTCGGGTGGTAGTGATAGTAGCCGGGGGACAAAGGCGGTTGAAAGTTGGGCATGATGGAGTAAAACTGCGTTAGGGACCGTATCGGATTCGACGGGAGCGATGGAAGTGTACTTTACTGACGGTTTAGTGCCGCTTGGTGATTTCCTGAGTCGTGTTCGAGTGTAACAGGCTATACTTGACCAAAATATGTGGTCAGTAGGACATTCGCCATGTATCACGCCTAGCACTGATAGGTGCCTATGTAGACTTACGTGGATTTATCGAGCGAGTTCTGAGGCGTCGAATTAATAAACCTTCCTCAGTCTCGATTGAAGACGAGATTGTCTGAACAGCTTCAACTTCTTCGTTGTCCGTCCTGTACCGTCCTCGACCGAGTCTATATTTAAAATGGGCAGTTCCGTGGTAGGTATTATTAGCACGATCGAGTTAGCGATAACCTCTTTTTCAGGGCTTCTGATTTTACCTCTCACAGGTTGCACAGAGGCACTCCTGATTGCCGACTCCAAAGTAATTATCGCCGTAGTAGGTGGTTATTTCCTCGTTGACGTCGATTGGCTTGAGGGTTTTGAAGCAGATAACATCGGCACCAACTGGCATAAAGTTGCAATTGGGGTCGCAATCATGCTGCAAGTCGGGAAAGGTTTAACATGAAGAAAAATTGACTGATTAACATCATGTTTCTTCCTGTTGATGATTAAGGCCCTTAGTTAACATACGTTCACAAACCGCGCTGGTCCTAGGAAGAGGCAGGTGCCACGCCTGCTAGTCCTAATGACACTGAAGTCGCTTGTCTTTTTCTCCAGGTCTTTTTCCTCCTGAACGGTCAAATTAGCGATAGATCCAGCACAGAATCGGAGTTCGTGGCCTGCTTCGAACACCCGCGTGGCAATGACGCAGGCTTCGGATTTGTTGGTTAAGGCTGAGTACCGATCTGTTTGTGAGATCTCGAATCCAGCCGCTGGAAGGTAGACATTAAGGTATCGTCGAGCGTGCCTAGCATGATAAACATCAATCACAAGTCTTTTTAGTCTCGATGCAGAGTTGGGCGACTTGAACTTCAACGATCAAACGAACGTACACTTGAAAGTTTTGCAAAAGCCTCTCATTATTTAGTCGTTGCACAATGGCTTCAATTCTAGAGAACAGAAATGTTAAAATAGGTTGCTCTTTGGAGATCATCATCAAAAGGCAAACCTGTTTATGAAATACTTCAGTAACTCCTTGACAGCATCGGGCACACGACGATCAATGATGACCCGCTTCTGGATTATATGCAAGATGGTTTCTTGAGGTAAACATAAGGGCTGATAGTCCTTGTTCATCTTGTGCGTCTGGAACCAGAGGTGGACACCGTCGAGTAACACATCTGACAGCAAGTCGTCCAAGCTGGACAACGTCTGCAGATCCATGTGCTAATCTGACGCGACAAAGTGAATTCTGAAGTAAGGGATCAGAGATTCAGAGATCAAGATCGATCAAACTATTTGAGGGTTAAGATGTAGTTGGCGGTGGCGGGGCGCGGATATGCAGATGACCCAAAAAAAAAAAAAAAAAAAAAAAAAAAGCCATCATTTTTTTTAAGAAAATTATCTCTGAGGACTAAATTTTTCGAGACCTCTCATGATTTCTACCACGTATGATGCCCCTTTCTCTTTTATTCGCGTCTTTCCATTTCCAATCCATGTCGGCTCGAGGCCTCGCTCCTCCTCGCTTAGCTCCTACTCAGACGACGAACACTCGGCGCTCATTGGCGGACGGGGCGGTACACGTGGTGCTGGTGGCACCGGTGAGCAAATCGATGGCCCTGATGAGACGGAGGCCCGGGTAAGGACATGCTCGAGGAGGGAGGTATTGGTGAAAATTGTGGAGAGGGAGGGCCTAGTGGTGATGGAGTCGAAGAATGCGGTCCGGGTGGTGACGGAGGTCCAGGTGGCTCTGGAGACGAAGCTGGAAGACAAGGAGGGAGGGGTGGGAAAAGGGGACGTGGTCGTCGAGGTGGCAGAGGAGGCCGTGGTGGTCGTAGTGGTCGTGACAGCCAGGGCTCCAACGGGGAAGCTGGGGAATCAACGTCTGATGTAAGTGGCTCGATCAGCATGACCTTGTGCACTTGGTCAATAGTCCTGAATCTAACAACGGCTTCGCCCACTTCCTTCTCTGGAAAGCACACCGCCAACAGTTGAGCAGCCTTCTCCTCTCCCCACCCTCGACCCCATCAACCAGCCCACCCCCTAAACCGATACTCTTCCTGCCCGCGCACATCATCAAGCATACCTTCACCACCTTCCGGAGTTAGTCCACCTTCGACTTAATTGCCTGTCGTTCTTCCAGCTGGTTTTCCCTATGGGTTTGTTAAATACCATCGTCACAAACACGAACACTTGCGCCAACATGAAAAGCTGAGGAGATGAGTCGGTAATGGACACCATGGACAGTCCACGAACTGATTCGATTTCTGGCCTTTGTCATCTATCGAGGAATTCTCCCCAGCGGGCGCTACAGCCACTGCTTCAAAACGGACATGCAAATGCCTAACCATATCAACGTCTTCATGTCTTTAAAGCCTGTTGAGCAGATCAAGAGGTTCCTCCATATCTCCGGTCCTGAAAACCATATCCCTGGCGATGAGGCGTACTACGATAAGGTCCGTCTATTGATGGAGCACGTCCAGGAAGTGTCGAAGCGCTGCTATGTACCAAGCACCAATTTCGCGGTAGATGAGATGATCGTGCGCTTTGGAGAACAGAGCCACCACACGTTCCAGATAAAAAACAAGCCACGCCAGTTGGTTACAAGGTTCTGGCCCTCTGTGACCATGGCCACACCTACGCATTTCTTCCAGAGTCACGCATTGAAAAGAATGGCGAGATTGACTGTATCCCCATCGATACGAATGACGCGCACCTGTCAACAACAGCACGGAAAGCACTACACCTCATTCAGCAGCTCCCAGTCAGTCGGCGCGATTTCGTTTTCAACGTGTATATGGACAACTACTTCACCTCAATTCCCTTATTCAATCGGTTACGGGGAGATCTTATCGGCGCTTGCGTTACTGTTCGTCCGAACTCATCCAAGTTCCCAAACACGTTACAGCTGCTATGGAAAACTAAGCTGGCCTGGGACGAGAAGCATGCGACAGTAGTCGATGGCGCCCTTGCCTTCTTGTGGATGGACAATGGACCTGTCACCATGCTGACAACCATTCATGGCGTTCACTCAGACGACTGGTTTGTGATGAGGGAGCGAAGGCGCCAGCGCTTGACAAGAACGGACGACCCCAGGTCAACGCAATTTTTGGTAAAGATGCACGCAAATTAGTGAGCATCTCGCGTCTCATCGACAACTACAACATGCATATGGGTGGTGTTGATATCGCGGATCAGCTTCGCCAATACTATACAGTGCAGATGCGTTCTCGCAGGACATGGATCCCCCTCTTCCTTTGGCTTGTGGATACATCCATTGTCAACGCATATATCATGCGATGCATGGCCACTGGTTAAAAGAATAAATCCAGCCATCAAGACTTTCGTATTGCGTTTGTCCAAGGAGCTGCTTCAGAAGTCGTTCGAGGTGCGCAATGATGCGACTGAGCTGGAGTTACAACAGCAGGAACGCGAGCGCAAGAAAGCCAAGTACATCTCCAAGAACCAGCAGTCTCTCAGCTTAGATCGCTTAAATAAAGCACTTCCTCACCTCCCTGTTCATAGGAACAAAGGGACCTGCCAGTGGTGCAAGCTGGACTTTAACAACTTCGTCAAAGGGAGAGGCAAAGTCCAACAGAGAACGTCATGGGCTTGCTCTGGATGCGACATTCACCTTTGCCTCACAGAAAACAGGAACTTCTTCCAAGCCTACCATGCTCAATGGCAGCGTACCAACAGATAGGGAATGCCAGTCAGAACTGAAGGTTTTCAAATAACAGTTTACCACTCAGACAAAAAATCATGTTAGGCATGTCACACGCCCAATTAAAGCAAATGTATCACCAATGGTATATCTCTTTTGACATTCAATCAGTGCCATCACTGCAAGGACAGAAAATATCTCGCCAAAGGGTTGTAGACAATCTGCAGCTCGCTGACACCCTGGCGGTGGTGTAGGGTCGCAGAATGGACGATTCCACTCTCTCTACTAACGTAATTTTTTTAGGCTTAATGCAGTCAGCCTCTCACAAGATTTTCCTGTCATTTGGAGGCCAACAATTTGTTGTTCACATTCGTCAATTTTTGGGCAATACGAATATTATTTTTAATCGTATTTTTATTGAGCAAGGATTTCGCCTTATTTTCAGCAGTATGCCGAGTCTGGAAGGCTTGCTCTTGGCTGATCAGAGAAGTAGTTTTTACTCGTTGGGATGGAATGCTCCAGAGGCGCCTTTGTTGTCTGATCAAGTAAAGTGGGTGAGATAGAAACAGGGATGTCAGAGACTTTGTTGGGTACAATCAAAGTTGAAGCATATGTTATTTTCAAACAATTGTTCATCTCACCTTTGGGAGAAATACAACTTTCAGTGGTATGATCATAAGTACGGCATTTTCGGCAGCAAAGGCAGCCAAAGTGTGATGTGCCTTGTTGGGAGTGGGACCACAATACTGACACTTGAGTAGTTTGGCAGTCTCGGCCATCTGTTTCTTGGCGGGGCAAGTAGAGCTTGCAGTGTTGGCAGGCTGATCTGCCGAATCATTGCCCAGGTCACGTTTCTCATCTGGACCTTCAATCCAACCAAGGTACTCACAAAAATCCGATAGTGTTGTGGGTTTTATGTCGAAATTGTTGGGGTGATCGATGCAGAAAAAAAATATTCATGCTCATTCATACCATAGGGTTGGCTGTCTTGCGAAACTGGGTAAGAGTGCTGGTGCAAAGGTTGTTGACTTTGTACACGCAAAAAATGTATTGCATGTGAGAGACAACTCTTCATATTTCTTACCCTTTGTGTGACCCACCTTAATTTGGTTATTGATTTCTTGCTGTTGGTCCACTGCAGTGGTGGTCTTGTCAATGAAACAATCCTCACACAGCTCCCATAGAGTGTGTAATAAACTTGGTATTTGTTTATTCAGAGTTGGGTCAGAGGAAGAGTATTTTCAAGGCCAAGATCAGGGTAAATACAAGTGTTAAGGAAAGAAAGGATATTATATTAAAAAGCTGAGGAGTAGGGATTCGTGCAGGGGTTCTTATCGCATTTGAAACCTGTCAATTATCATAAAATTTTCAATTGGAAAAATTATAATTGACAGGTTTCAAATCCGATGATATACTCTTCACGAATCCCTACATCGAAAGTCGGTCCGGTGGGATAAAAAAAAAAAAATTGAATATTCTATCAACTGTTACACTCACTCCTACTTGATCGAAACATGTATAAATGACATATCATTGAGATGATGTCGTGAAAAAGGCAATTACGAAGTTTCGTGTCATTCGAAAGTCTTCCAGGCTCACAGAACATCCTTACAGTCTCTATAATGTGACCCCCAAATACTTCTCTTGGTGTTAGAAACGTTGCCATATGATGAGTTTTCAAGCAATCTAAACGAAACAAGGCTTAAAATGTGTGAATCAGCAAGAGCTTCCACCTGGTGTAATCAAACGTTTGCTGCATAACATATTCCAGAAGTTATTTGCATTCTTTCGTTGACCGTCAAGATGTTACTGGTAATCACCATTCACAGTCTGCGGCTTGAATGTGATTGGTTAATTTAAGGTTCGATGGGCGAATGTGGAGAAAAAGGAACGGCACACAGAGCAGACC
>KN042424.1:0-11233 GCA_000739165.1 Podila verticillata NRRL 6337
CATTTGACCTGACCATGGTTTCATTTTTATTTTTATTTTTATTTTCACCAATTTACACATACTATCAGAGAAGCCCCAAACATACTTCGATTCCCCGGCTTTCAGCCTCCCCATGGGAGGGAGTTGTAGTATATTGGGACATAATTACGTACAAGTCTTACTAAAGTCAGTACCCTTTAATAAACCAGAAGAGGTACTAAGCCACCTCGGCTCTGCGAGCATAAAAGATGAGCAGAGACGAGGGCGGTTTGCTCCTTCTTCTTCGTCCCAATAATTCTTTAGTAAGTCAAAACATTTCATGATGTTGTCGGAGTTTCTCAAGGATAATTCGTAAGTCTTTGATATGTTGTTCGACGGAAGGACTAAACACACATATGTCATCCAAGTAGATTAGGACACAATGGTCGAGCTCATCGCGGAAGATGTCGTTCATCAAGCGCATGAATGTCGCGGGGGCGTTGCATAGACCAAAAGGTAAGACGACAAACTCGTATAGTCCATAACAGGTTCGGAAGGCGGTCTTGTATATATCAACTTCTTTAACGCGGATCTGGTGGTAACCAGAACGGAGGTCCAACTTCGAGAATACGACAGCTCCATCGAGGTGGTCCAAAAGTTCATCGATTCGCGGTAAGGGATATGTGTTTTTAACTGTTTGTTTATTCAAGGCGTGGTAATCTACACAAAGGTGTAAATCACCTTCCTTTTTCTTTACAAACAGTACAGGCGAACCATAAGGTGATGAACTAGGGCGGATGAAGCCTCGGCTCAGGAGGTCGTCAAGTTGTCGGTGGAGCTCGTCCATTTCAGCAAGGGACATCTTGTACGTCGGTTTGGACACCGGAGTGGAATCAGGAAGTAAGTCGATGCAGTGGTCTACCGCTCGCTCAGGAGGTAAGTCTTTCGGGAGCTCGTCGGGGAAGACATCGGCATACTCAGTCAGAAGGTTTTGCACTTTCGGATCGAGGGGCGGTGGCTTGTCTTTGGGTTCTTTGGGGCGGACGATACCAAGGAACGCTTGATCGTTCTTCATAGCTTTCTTGAACTGGCAAGCAGATATTAGATTCAATTGTTTTTCTTTCTTTCATATACCTCGGATAGTGATGTCGGACTTCAAGCGGACGTTGCCGGTTGTCCAGTCGATTGCAATGCCATTGGCGGACATCAACCAAGGCTGACCAAGGTAAGCGTCGTGCGCGATATCGGCGACGTAGAATTTTAACAGAGGTTTGTATCTTGGGTCGAACGGGACTCGAACTAGGCAGTAGCATTGGATCGATTGAGCGCGTCCGTCGGCGAACGATATATGGATCGGGGGCTTTAGCCAGTTCGTAGGTAAGTCAAGTCTTCGGACTAGATCGTGGCTTATGAAGTTGTTTGTGGCGCCGCTGTCTACCATAAAGTGGACTTCGGTGCTCTTCATTTTAACTGGCAGGAACAGGAGCGACGCGGATGTCATGGGTTCAGCGCCGTCAGAGGCATGGTTCCGGACAGAAGATTCAGGATTCAGGACAGATTCAGGTTCAGGGTTCAGATCGGATTCAGGACCAGGTTCAGACTTGATCGAGTGGATGTTCAGTTTCGATCGGAGTTGTTCAAGGAGCTGTTGGTCGTTAACAAGCCTCCTTTCCTTTTGCTTTTCAATTTGAGTAGGTAAGTTTTTGATCTTCGATGTTTTTGGTTTTGAGTCGACAAATTCAAGGACAGGGATAACAGAAACAGATGGTTCTGGATTCAAGGTAAGCGGTTCAGGATGGCGCATCAAATCTCCAGAAGCATTTAATGCGCCTTGGAGTTTGACGACTTCTTGTTACGCGCGGGGCAGGATCCAATCATATGGTTCGGCTCATGACAATAGAAACATAGATTGTTCGCGAAGTCGTTCTGCTGGATTTCTTCCTTCGACATCGGTCGTTGGAACTTCGACTGAGCGTTCGGATGCGCTTTGACAGCGTCAATTTCCATCGGCTGCGGGAATGTTTCTTCTTTCACAGAGGTCTGCGCAGGTTTATTCGATTGACGATTGCTTCGACTAAATTGTCGTTCGCTTTTATTCATCTTATCTAGACGTTCGGTGAGCGCAATCAAGCCGTTGATATCGTCGTCGGCGATATCCGGATGGTTGTCGACGAGCTGGCGGAGCTCGGGCTTGAGACCTCCGCGGAAGAAACGTACGGCGTCCTTGTCGGTGAAATCGTTAAGGCGGCTCCGGAATCTCTCAAACGCGGTAACGTACTCGTTGACAGATCATTTTTGTCGTAGGTCCCTGATTTGATCGAAAGCGTCTTCGGCATCATTGGCATTCATGAAGCGCTGGCGGAACTTGTTCTTGAATACTTGATAGGGTGACAGTGTCCTGCCGTCAACGGTAGTTTCGGTTATGGTGCCGAGTTGTTCGTACCATCGGGAGGCGCCGTCGGTCATGAGCATACCAGCGTAGAGGACACGGTCTTGTCCGGTTTCGGCGATATTTGCAAGTCTGCAGTATCGTTCGAAACGGACAAGCCAGTCCTCGGCGCGGTTGTCTCGATAGCGGCCGTTGAAAGTATCAGGACGGAGACCCTTCAGGAGATTAGCAGGGATCGACATGGTAGGATTTTCTTGAGGAGTCAAGGGAGAACTGGAAGAAGAGCTTGAGCTGGATGGATCAGAGTTGTCAGACAGGGAGTACGAAGGATCAGGAGATCGATAGATAAGGAGAGTGTCGGGGTTCGACGATGCCAGGATGGTAGCGTAGTCAGATGGATCGGTAAGTTCGGTCATTCAGATATGTCGGTAGTGGATCAGTCAGGTGACCTTTGCTACCATGTAATAAAGCTGGGTTGCTTTTATTCAGAGTCGGGAAGAGGAAGAGTCAGAAAACAGATCGGAAAACAGAGTATTCGAAAATTTGTTATATTGAAAGCTACGGGACTAGGCTAGGGGTCGAGACTATATATATACTAATTGTTATGAAACAATAAACGTATGGAAGTATTTCTGTTCTCGTGGTACTTGTCCGGCGACCCGCCGCATGCCTATCGCATGACTGTCGGCTGACCGCTAACAGTATCGGGGCTAAGTCGAAAGACCTGTGCTCGCCGCCTATTGAAGGGAAGTGAGCCACATGTCACATGATCAAATTATTCCTTTTCAGACGAGAACAAGAGAGAGATGAACTTCTCTCTGACACAGAGACAACCACAAACAGTATCAGAGTAGTCTAGATAAAATATGGGAAGTGTTCGCCAAATGAAAGTACAGGTGGATGGGACCAGGAAGAGTATTATTTTTTATTCTCATCCCATATCAATCTCGGTGATAGACAGGCTCGATGAATGCAGAACTGGAGAGCCACAGTGGATGGATTCTTACTCAGAGTGTCCCTTGTCACTTGGCCTCTCCAAGCCGAACAAGTATTTCTCTACAGATGAGGCGTGTACTAACCACAAGTGCGCTTGGTGATAAAAGGAAGAGGCAGAAGATGTATATCAATGTGCAAGGCAATGTTGGTGGACAATGTGCTGATTTTTTTTTATTTGTACTCCTTCTTTTTCTCCTTCTCCAATGAACTTATTGAAGAAGAGTTGACGGGGGGTGAAATTAGCAAAGGAGGATGAGTACAGGAATGAAAATTGAAGGTCAATGGCTTGATAGAGTCTTCTCTCATTACCTATGTAGAAGCCCTTTCTTTAATTTTATGTGGTGTTACTAATCGCATTGCGCTTTAACTCCTTATTAGATGAAGGATCTTGGAGGCCACTAAAGGATACCGTTTTCAAGGGCCGCGACGAGTTCAGAACCTTGCTGGACTGATATGCAGAACAAAGGGGCTTTAAAATTCGGACTCTTCGGTCCAATGATAAGAAAAGTATTGCAATATCTGTGTGTCTCTCACTCTCTCTCAACTTCCCTACTGAATCATGCCTTAATGCTAATTAGTTTGTTTGTGTACACATTATAGCCGAATATGTTTGCTCTCGGGAAGGCCGCTACAATCCTAAACCAGCAAAGAAGGTTGCGGCCCAACGGCGTTCATCTGCTGGATCGAAGAGGATAGGCTGTGGCTTCAAAATCAACCTGCGTGACAAAACACCAAGAAAGTGTTCTGTTTTGTGCTCGCCCAGTGCCTATTCGAATGGCCACAGGCGGCAAATTTGGGTCGTCTCCATGGTCAAGCTGCAACACAACCATGAGGTGGAGAAACCGGAGCTACAGTTTACATCCTTAACAACAGACATGAAGGAGCTTCTCAACAATGTGGTGCTGTCAACGGCCAAAACCAGTGCCAATGTCCTTTGCAGGATGCTACAAGCAACATACAATGTCAGGATTGACCCTATCCAGGTCAAAAATCACCTTCAGCATACTCGAGCCAAGTCGGGAAGTGCATTTGTGGGGAACCAGGATGCGCAAGAGGTTGATCGCCTTTTGTCCATGGAGAAGGCGGCCAGTCCAAAGTGGTCCTATGAACGGTGCTTGGACAATGAGAACCGCCTTCAGAGGATTTTCTGGATGTCGCCAAAAATGAAGGAGCTATACTCACGTTTCCACGACGTCATTGTGTATGACACCACCGCCAACACCAACTGCTTCAAAATGCCATTGCACGTTTTCATTGCAGTCGACTCAAACTTTAGGACTCGCATGGTCGCCTGTGGCCTAACCACCAGTGAAAAAATTGCCGACTTTGAGTGGGTATTAACCAACCTCTCCGAGTCAACGGGTCAAGCTCCACGTGTGATAATGATTGACAAGGACCCTGGGATGGTTTCTGCCTGCGACAAGATACTCCCAGCCACACGTGTTATCAACTGCTCTTGGCATGCTGGAAAAAATCTTCGCATGAAGGTCCAGAAGACATTGGGTGACAACTGGGACCAGTTCCATGATGAGTTCGTGGAGGTCTCCCGCTCTCTCTTGCCACAGGAGTTCGACAATCGATGGAGTGAATTTTATGCAAGATACGCCCCTAGGAACCAAAATCTTGCGAAATATCTGGATACACTCCGCAAGGACCGATTCACCTGGGCATGGCCATGGATTCAGACGGTGTTCACTGCTGGCATGCAGTTGACGCAAAGAGTCGAGAAGGCCCATCACTTGGTCAAAGTGATGATGAACTACAGCCGCCGAGCATCACTCGCCGACGTTTTAAAAACAACTCTGACCAGGAGTGATGAAGAGTATTTCTCAGCTCTGTTCCAGGACGATCAAGAAGAGAAGAAAGCAGCAGGAAGGAGCAAAGCGCATCTACTCCCTTCTGATATGACCAGCGAAACATTCTCCAATCTGCTTGACGCCCACGAAGAGATGCTTGAGCATTTCCCCCAAACTAGACTGAAAAGGGAAATGGAGTGGTCCTTTGGTTTTCGCATCAAACCGACTAACCTTGAGGCACTCAAGCAGGTAAAAATAATAATTGCTTTCTGTTGCAAACAAAGCAAGAGACTAAATTTGTTATTTCATTTCTTTTCTGACATATTAATATATAGGAAAACGATCTGCGGCAAAACTCATTGGCTCAGCTGATGCAACGAGTTGAACAGAACGAGGGCACCAGCTACTACCGAGTCGTGAGCAAGATGGGGAAAAAGCGTGGCATGACTGACGAGTATGTCGTTGTGTTGAAGAACCATACGTTCTTCTGCACCTGCCTCTTACTCCAGAATGCTGGCCTGGCCTGTCGGCATTTCTTCTGCGTACTGCAAGAATTTGAGGATGACCACAAATACCACATTGGGTGCTTGGCCAAGCGTTGGTTTAAGGAAGAATGGCTGACACTGTCGGACACGGAATTCAATCAATACTTCCAGAAACATCCTTTCCTTGGTGCTGGAAGCAGCCAAAACGAACCAGTGTGCCTTGCGGGCAGGACCACTGGCGTCTCCGACCTGTTCAAAGCAATTAGTAAGGAAAACTCAATCCCTACCCCAAAGGCCAGTACCATTCATGAAAAGCGCCGCTATGCTCAGATCCTTGGCCCAGCCAAGGGTATCGCCAATGACATCAAGTCAAGCCCAAAGATGTTTGTTGAAGTGAAACAGTTGTTCGATCAACTGGAGGTGTTAGTGGCATGCGCGATAGGGTCTAACAATGCAAAGGATGCTGGTGCCGAGGATGTTGAATATGCTAGTGAAGTTGGACGCGAGGTCAGCAGCAACAATGAAAGTGAGGGCGAGGTCAGTGTCGAGATCAAGAATCCAGTAGTCTCGAGAATCAGGGGCCAGAAGAGAAAGAGCAAAAGAATCAAGGCCAGCTTTGAGCCAAAGCCCAAGCATAAGAGAAAACAAAAGTAATCTCTTGCACTGTTATTATTATAAATACAAAAAGTGAAGTCCAAAGCGAAAAGTTATGCGGAAAAAAAAAACACGAAGCTTTATCAGCACTACTGATGACTGGTGCTGTCCATTGAAAGGACGACATAAATAGCCTCTACTTTCCAGCTGCAAACGAAAGGGAGAAAAAAAAGTACAACAATCCATTGTGGTGCGTTTATGAAGGCATGTCGAGGGTGGTGTTGTGTTGTTGTAAATCTCTTGCACCTCACGGTAGCAAGCAGCATTGGTGTCATTGTGAAGGATGGTCTGGTGTGGCTAAAATCGATGAGAACAAACTTGCCATCCTCATTGTATTTCTCGCGAAACACAGTGAGAACAGCATCAACAAGAATCGATGTCAAATGGTCTCTATTACCCAGACTGCAAGCATCTTCAAAGGTAAGGGTAGGAAAACGTTTGCTGAAGTGGGCGAGGTATGAGTCTTCATTATCGAAAATCTTGGTGAGAAGGGAAGCCTGTTTGTCATTTTTGATAGATTTTAACCATCGGATCATACGTTTGTTGTACATGAGGGTAGTGTGGGAAAGAGGATAGATGTGTGAGAAAAAGATGGATGTGTGGGGAAAAGATGGATGTGTGGGGAAAAGATGGATGTGTGGGGAAAAGATGGATGTGTGGGGAAAAGATGTGTGGGAAAAAGATGGATGTGTGAGAAAAAGATGGATGTGTGAGAAAAAGATGAATGTGTGAGAAAAAGATCGATGTGTGGGAAAAAGATTGATGTGTGGGAAAAAGATTGATGTGTGGGAAAAAGATGGATGTGTGGGAAAAAGATGGATGTGTGGGAAAAAGATGCGTGGAAAGCAGAGAAAAAGATGTGTGGAAAATAGATGGGAACACAGAGAAAGGTATCTAAGGTCTCATTCAGATCAATATGCAAGTAATAACGACTTTTATTTCATGGCGCCCAGACGTCATGGATGAAAGTGCACATCATACAAATATTTATAGTTAAAATGATTGGATGGATGAGTGCGGGGTAAAGGGAGAACACAGTGAGAGGCGCCAAGAGCCAACATACACCCTTAATAGCGCATGACGGCGAGCGAGATTGCACAAATAAATCAACAAAACAACAGAATCATGAACAAAATATCTCGCGGCAGCAACCAGAAATAGAATTGCTCTATGGTGAATGGTCGAAAACACTCGTACTTGGCCATACAACGCTCCTTAGATATCTCTCTGGTTTGTTATATATATTAGAGTGGCCATCCTCGTATCGGCATCCTGGTGATCAATGTGAACCAACGAATTTATATATATTGGTCGCGTTAGCAACGGAAAAATTGATGCCCAGCGATGGATATTGACCCCTGGAATATGTCCTTTGTATTAATAAAACGTTCCTTGAATGAATTTTTCAAGGTATGTCGGTTGTGGATAGTCATACTGGTCCTTTAGGGGCTTTAGAAACCGAAGATGGCGGCAGCAAGACATCTCCGAGATGCGCTCGCAGCAGTAGCGAAAAAGATCGCATCGGTAGTAGCCTTAAGAATTGTACCTTACTTCGGAACATCCCTTGAGAACTATTCTACAGTTCTGCATTAAAAATAGAGGTCCGATGCGCCGGTAAGGGATGCAAAGTGCACTACAAGGTAAAAACTGAGCAAAAAACGCCAAATTTAATATGCTAGTGGCCTTCAGACGACAATATCTCCGTAACCAGAGGTCATAGAGACAATTTACAACGTGTGTCGTGATCCTGAATGGCAATACTCTAACACACAATGAAAAAAGGAAGCATAAAAAAGTGATTTTGATTGTGTGTCAAAAAGGACGTAAAATAGCGGATTTTATATATTTACAGTTTTCAAAATATTCTTCCTAACCCCATTTTCTTGTCGAAAACGCGTATGCTTAGTGCCATTTTTTCTCCGGAACCATTCGATACTTATATGAGCAGAACCACACGGCCTGGGGCTTCAAATCCAGGTTAGGCCGTTGGACTCGCAAAGAACTTCCTGTAGTACTTCACTTAGAAGGGAAGTGAAAAAGGTGAATGTCTAATGTCTAGGGTGATTAGAGTTTAAAATACTCGTGTTTAGGCACTCAAATGACAATGTCTGACTTGGCCAAAATGTCCACATGCCGTGCACTGCTCTGTGCTCGAGTACAATTTCAATTGACAATTTTGGACACACCCTCCTTAATTGAATGAACACAAATTCTTTAATTGAATATTGACCGCCGGTCCGTCGAGGTTGCATTTGGTGCCTTTGTATGGATCCGAATTTGTTTTAAAGACAATCCGTTTACTTATGTCGATTCTGTCCTACGATACACATTGGCGTGTTTCGTCCCTCGCCCCCATTCACGGGCTTTCATTCCGTTTGAGTCTTTTACCCATGAGGAGCTAAGAAGGGTTACACTTACATTTAAAATAGTCCAAGGTCTGTGGAGCAATTATAACGCACACAAAGGTACAACAACATCAAAGAGTAAGCCGATCTGGGAACATTGACAAAGTGGCAAAAAAAAGAGTTGAAGGCAATCTTGGGCTATTTTCACGATGCGTCAGATTAGGCACCTTACGCCCTCCGTCAACTTATCCATTTTATTAAGAAAGGGGCCTTGTTCTCACTCTTCTCACGCCCCCCGTGATATTGAGCAGTTCACTCCGGGAGTGAGATTATCTTTTTCGGTTTGGGATACATGAGTAGCCTTCAAGGTTTGGACCTCACACCCACATTCATCCCATAATCATATGACGAAGTATTAAGCAAAATATCGATGCCCACGCAAACCCCAAAAAAAGAGCCCGCAGAAACCCCGTGGAAAGAGGGAGTGAACTCACTCCCCTAATAAAGTTATGTTTTCACGGCCACCGCAACAAATAATATCTTACGCCCACCGTCGACTTATCCATTTTACTAAGTACAGTACTTTATTTTCACTCTTCTCACGGGGACGTCAAAATGAGCTTCTCACGGGGACGTGGGATTATCTCGCTCCTTGCGCCATTGCGTCCCTGTTTTTGTATTCATGCAATCATTGTGGTACTGCATCACTATTTTCGCAATTGTGCACTCATTGCCACATTGCGAATGCCCCAATCATGCATTCATTGCGATTACCCCCATTTTTTTGGGTGCAGTCATTGCGATTGTCAGGCAGCCAGAGATAATGTATAAATGTAAGCATTGCGGTTCTTTTTCAACAATCTGTTTCCACTGCTCCTCCCCATTCTCACAATGCCCAAAGTCTATCCTTGCACTTTTTCCAAATGTACCATCGGCCTCAATTCGTCCACACAAGAGAACTTTACAGCCAAGGAAGAATTGCACTGGAAAGCATGTCATGTCAACGAGCCAGTAAAATTTACTTGTCCCTACAATGGATAAGATGTGCAGCTTCAGCGGAACCCACAGCTGCGATATTATTTTATTTGTGTTTGTGGCAAATCTAAATTTTGAACAGTGGATCTGTAAGGAAACACTATGGCAGTTGTCCGGCAGTAAGGAGGCAAGTTCTTCCAGCCAGAATGGTGCAAGATGCAAGTGAGTCTTCATGTGATTCTCCATCATCAGGAGTTGTCCCTGATATTGACAGTACGTTCGTCTCATTGAATGTACATAACAAAAGCAATGATCACAAAAAAAAAAAGTTAAAATTACCAGCAAAATACGCATTTTAGTCAACTCACAGTATTGTCCATATCATAAATTTTTGGTTTGGGGAGTTAATTTCTTAAGGATAAATTTGAGATAGACTCCTCACAATTTTCGCTTCTCTCCTTATTTGGACTTCGCTTCCAGGGTGGTTTCTGCGCGTCCCCTATCATTCTTCCCATTGTCTCTGAATAATTCTTGTGTTGCTACGACCTCTGAGACGTATTGTTCCTTTTAAGGATCTTTGACTCCGTTTTTGGTCTTTTGAAAAAACCAAAAACATTGACAGTGATTCAAACTTAATGGGATCTAACGATGTTATGCGGACCAAGCGAGAAAATGTTTCTCATTCTCCTTCCTCTCTCCTTCCGCAAGCAATGACCATTTCTGAAGATCATTGTTGTGTACTGTTGTTCTCCAAAGCATACAGTGTGTCGAATGGGTGGTTTGATGTTCTTGACTGCCCTGCGAGCTTTCAGCCACTTGCCCTTTCGATGGAGGATTCGATGTTGATATTCGTCTGGGAATTCAGTGGAGTTGGGGTGGGATGGTGCAGACCTAGAGGCCTTGGAGGAAGCAGTAAGTGTAGGAGATGGTGAAAAAGAACTTTCGTGCGCATTGTTGGTGCGCTTTTTGCGAGGGGCCATAATTTTAATGGAAAGTAGTGAAATTGTGATGAGATCAAAAGGGAGGTTTGGACTGACGGAGATCTGAATAAAATCAATCCTTTTTAGGGTGAGCTCAGATTAAGAACCTTAACTCTCATGCCAAAAATTTATGAAATGAGTTACCAGAAAAAAGTGTGTACACACTTAAAACACACCTGGCCATACACACCTAAAACACACTTAATTCTGGATTTGAATTTGCATATACGAAAATGAATACACACCTAAGACACACCTAACTCACACCTCATATGAATCCCATGTAATTACTGTGGTGGATTTATGTTTGCAGTAACAGTGGAGCCGTAATCGCGCAACTAATGGTCAATACCAACTCATTTTGAATCGTCCTTCCATCTTGCCCCAAAGAGAAAACGAAACCCCCCCCTCTCGATCTCCAGCCCCATTTGAATCATATATTTATCTCTTGGGAATGATGCGTGATATCCATCTCCTTTTAAATATCTCTCAAACTCTCTATATCTCTAACTCTATACACAGTATTCTCTACACATCTCTTGATATGGCTTTATTCACATGGAAGTCTAGCGCTGCAGCACTGCAAAGGTTACAGTATATAATATGTCTACCCCTATGCTATGTATGTATATCCATATGCAAAACGTACATGTTT
>KN042424.1:11333-58072 GCA_000739165.1 Podila verticillata NRRL 6337
GGCTTTCAGCTATTAACTGCCAAACTGACTAGAGGTCATCTGTAGATCAAATGCGAAAGTGGAGAGTTTTCACCCGCCGACTCTGAGCTGAAGAGAGTTGTGTTTCTTTGCTAGCACATCTTTGACAAGAGACACCGTTGCCACGGTCCGGTCGCCGAGTGCATTCCTATTAAATTACATGGGATTCATGTGAGGTGTGGGTTAGGTGTGTCTTAGGTGTGTATTCATTTTCGTATATGCAAATTCAAATCCAGAATTAAGTGTGTTTTAGGTGTGTATGGCCAGGTGTGTTTTAAGTGTGTACACACTTATTTCATGTTACCCTTATGAAATGCACAATACCTAGAAAACAGAGGAAAAAGATAGTCTCACACCGATGTAAATTCCCTATTCTGACAGACGTGAGATTAAAGTTCTTTTTTGCTGTGTGGGGATATTCTTACATGGGGTGTGCAGTAACTAATTTCACGAACCGTGAGATTAGTTACACACACTTCTTTTTCTCACTATTACTGTCTCCATATCCGTGCATTACTGGTGCCGAGGAGGTGGTTTGTAGTCCTGGTGTTGTTGCATCGACTTCCAGTCAGTTTAGGTGCAAAGGCTTACACTATTCGTTGGCAACCATGTTGGAATTTTAGTTTTTAGCAGAGGGAAGAGGGCGAAACAGGGCCGAGGGTTACTATTTCCATTCACCCTTCTTGCTCATCTTCCTTAATGAGACCCCACAATGCTGACTATTCCAGCCTCTGTCCCTCGGAAAGTTTGCTACACACATCCCAACCGCATCTTTGACATGATATCCAGCATGGACAAGAAGGCAGTGGTTTCGTAAAGAAGCCCCCCCCCCCTCACATTGGGCAGCACAAACTAGCAGCCATGTTATTTTTAATTCAAATGGAATGCGCCAGTATCAGAGACACAGAGAAATTAAAATGAAAATCGTGTCGTCTTTTATGGACTTGCGTTCAAGCTACATGTACCAGGCCCGTCAATGTCAGCATCCTTAGTCCAGCTGTATCACAGTCAGCGTTTGGAAGTGCAGAGGGTAAAATAATAAAAGAGCCTCCTTGTAATACCCCATCGACGACCGTGCCAGTTGACTCAAGGGTGCCACTGGAGGTGGTGTCGGAAATAAGGATCGACTCTACGCTACTACTCTGTCCATTATTCCACGTGATAGTGCCTGTCTCAGACACGGACTGCAGTAAACAGCTTATGGTACCTGTGGAGAGAGCAACACCATGTCCTTCATAGGTCCCGGAAATGAGGTGTGGGTAATGACCGTTTGGCGATGTGCAGTTTGTAAGACTGCCCACAACGGACAAAACAGATCGCGTATTTGCCAACGTTAAGGGAGGTGAAAAGCTGAGGACTCCGGTGAAGATACACGTCAAATCCTCGGATGCTGCTGCATGTGAAGTAGGTGTGAAAGAACTGATCCCTACGAGCACGAGGACCATTGATGAGGGAAGAACCTTGTCTAGTATCGAAGTTGGGCGCATATCTGATATTTGTGCGTTTTGAAGCTCTTTGTTTCTGGCAATAGGAGTTGAGGAACGGATGAATTTTGAATGTCGGCTGGCAATGAACTGACGGTGATTTATATCGTGGATATCCCAGGAGATATTGTCGATTTCAACAAAATTGCGCAAACGAGTCATATATTCCAATAAATTCATTTTTCGCCGTGCAGATAAACGGGAATATATTGTGATTGTATCGCACTCCTCTCAGTGTGGACTGTGTGGCCACTTGGCACATAACTGAATATGATAATAGTGAGAATATTTCCTTGATAGCAATGTTAAAAGGTATTCTGGTGTGAATAAAAACACCAAAACAAAGTAATATGATAATCCGCTTGTCAGATGCGTCTACAAAGCTTTTTTTTTTTGGGGAATATGAGATTAGTTTTGGCGCCAGCAGGGGGCTTCTTCCTCTTTCTTCTTATTCTCTCTCTGTATTCGTATGGCGTACTGAGAAGATATACGATGTCAGGCGATCATTCTTTATGCTATGTACAGTCATGAACTAAGCATGGTTTCAGATGTCCTTGCAGTTTCGGCATCGATCATAAAGAAGTGGATCGGTCCTTTGTTGTTATTATTCTGAGTTTTATTGTGGGCTTTATCGACACTGCTTTCTCTACTTTTGTGTTGACTATGGGTGCTGTGTGTAGCCTGGCTGTGGGTGTTGCGTGTAGCTTCGCTGTTACTGTTGCGTGTAGCCTCCTTGTTGCTGTTATGTGCAGTCTGCCTGCGAGTGTTGCAAGTGGTGCGATTGATTACTCTGACTTTGGGTTGGCCACCGTGAGCAGTTGTGGTTGTGTTGCTGAGGGTTGGGTTTGAAGCCTTTAACGGCTGGCTTCTTCGTCTTGGTAGCATGGGTTTGATGATCGGTGCAGGAAGATGTTTATTTTGTTTTTCGATTTTCGTTTTTTGTCTTTCTCACAGGACAGGAAAATAGGAGCGAATTCCACACTGCACCAATTCACCCCCTGACTGAATATAGTGAATATTAATGGTTCCGAACTCAACGATGTAGTGCTGTTCCAGATTCTACTAGCTTCGCGGTTCAGTGTTGCCCTTAATGCTCCCGATTTCACAAAAACGTCCCTTTTTTGACGGCGTCGCGCTCCTACCTAAAATGATATTCAACACACTCGAAAAGCATCCCGATTCTCTATTCTCAGTACTCTGTATTTGATTGTGTGTTATCGGCGCATCTGGCTCATATGGAGCAACCCATTGCTATTTCGAGTCCGCAGCTATCCCATCATACGTGCTAGAGAGAGGATTCTTTAGCACGCAAATGGTCATGACAGCGTCCACGCATGCAAAAACAAAAAAAAACCGATCCATAAAACTATAATTAAAACTTCAACAAAAACCCCCTAACAAAAACCCTAAAGTAACCTCCATGACTTTAGTTATCTCCTTCGACGTGTAAGATCTGGAGATATTTCCATTTTAACGCCCAACCTACTCTGCATATTGCTCTATATTGCTAATACCTCTATGATATTGCCAGCATGCTTTTGTTTTGGGCTTCCTGGCTTGTTTGGCTTCTAGTTCGTAGAGCAATAAAAAGCAGGAAAAATAAGGACCAAAGAATTGAGTGACATCAAAAATTTGTGCCACCATAGGCTGCGTGTATTCAAATACAGCTCCAAAATAATGGCGCAAGTACTTAGGATTAACGAAATGAGTACATGACTGTACAGATGAGTTAATGAGGTGGTACAAAAAGTAGCGCCATAATTATTCAAGCTGAAAGATACGACCTAACTGTTGGTGGCAACCAATGGGGAATCTCATGAATTTACTCATTACACATTGTTCTATATCTACACAAGTTGTGGCATCTTTTTCTTACGAATGCCATTACTGCAAGGATCCAGCTCATCTTCTGTTATTGAAGGCGAACAATCTATCAAATACTTCCTTGCCAAAAAGGGATCCAGATGCATCGAAACGTATGTTAAAGTTGCGAACTCTGACAAATTGTTAGAGCCCTCATTCTTGTAGAATAGTATTAATACATGTTGCATATTGTTGTATTTAAGGTACATTCACGGTAGTACATTTTTACTAACAGACTTTGCAAACATGTCATACAATACTGACAGATCGCTAGCTTTATTGATATCTGCCATTGTTTTTCTGTCTCGGTTTTCTGTCATCAATAGGATTCATGTTGGTCATCATCAGTTTTGAAAACGAAGTTTGTTTCTTAGATGGAGAGCAAGAGATATTTGTTTCGTGTGTTTCTATCTCATTTGCATGTCTCCCCATCGCTTCACATCATCTGCCCCTCCTTTCCTCTCTATTTGGGAGCCTACTTCAAAACAATAGAGCCTATATCTCAATTGTCTCCAACTCTCCTCGTTACGTAAAAGAGTCTTGATGAAGAAGCAAAGTGAGGGATGTCATCTCATTGTTTAATTATGAATTAACCTTGTCGGTAGGTCGCTATTACATCTGATGACTTCGGGTCCCCCATTGTTTAAATGCTACCGTGCATCAAAATGCGCGAAGTTGAATAATGATATAGTTAGAATACAATTATTACTTCATTTTGGGTGCAAGTGTCATCAGACATTCCAGTCGATTCCTCATAACAGTGAGGATAAATTCACGTGACGTTATTGCTTTGTGCACTACATATTTGTTATTCACGAACTATTAACACTGGAACGCGAATAAAGACTCGTTTATTCGAGAACTGTACCAATTCCATAGGTTACCTAAATTTGGCGTTCTGGACAGGCCACGGAAACTTGAAATTTTAAAGAAAACGCCACGTCCCAAGAAGCTGGTTATATATATGCTCTGTTGTATCACATTCTAATTTGAACCATAAACACCTCAGAAAACGTACGCTTTTTTTGTAGGGTGTATATTGCAATTAGTTTACGTTTGTGGCGTCGTTATTTTGTTGTGCGTTCTTTCGTGTTGGTTGTTACCTTATACCTATTCTTCTTTACATATAAATATCTAGGGCTTTCGCCGATATTGTATTTCATTATCACACACCATTCTACGATCTCAAAACATTCAAAGCCTTTGATCCTCCAATTCTCTCACGATTGATATCTCACTTATCAACTATGGTTCTCAAGTCTACCATCGCATTTGTTGCTGTTGCCACTTTGGCTTTCCTTTCCAGTGGTCCTCAGGCCGAGGCTCACTCTTGGGCCGACTGTATTGATTGGAAGTTCAAAGACCCCAAGAGGCCCAGCTGGAACGATGACGGAGGTCGTTGCATTGGGTATGCTCGTCGCTACCCTGTTAGTCTTAACATGCCTTTTGGTACTCAAGATAAAATCTATCGTTACTTCCAGCAAGATGCTGACCCCAGAATGGCGATTCCTTGCTCCAATCGTGGCGACGGCTATGGATCCAACGAGACCCGTGCCAATCCTGTGAGTGAAGCTTATGGTGGCAAGTTTGGAAGAATGACTGTCACCACAGCTGGTGATACCCTCTGCGTCCGTTGGCCTGCCAAGAACCACGCCATTCCTCAGTATTTAATAGATAGATATGTCCAGATCAACTTGTCTCCTGTCCGTAACGGCAAGGATATCACTCAGGTCGAGTTACTCAAGAACACAGTTGCCAAATTGGACTTCGCAAAGTGCATGCCAGGAGCTAATATCGATCTTAAAGCTTGCGGTGGATGCTTCAAGGTTCCTCGTCGTGCTCCTGGCACCTACCTCTTGCAATGGCGCTGGATGTTGAACCAAGGCCAGTGGTACTCCTCTTGCGCCGATATCAAGATTACCAAGTAGTAGGCAAGAAGAAGTACTGTATTACAATATCAATTCTTCATAATCTGTCAAATTTTATAGATATTATTCTCGTATGACAGACGAGTTTTGCCACAGCCTATGTTTCTACAAATACAGATACGTTATCTTTGCAAAGTAAAGGATGATTGAGGTTCTTACCCAGTGCAGTCTGTCGTTTCACGATGGCAAGAGTGCTGCGACGGTGACAATGATACTGGTGGTGATAGCGAGGGTGAGAATGATGGTGATGGTGATGATGACCATGGCAAATATAGAAACTAAAGGAACAAGATTAAAGAGCGAGACAGCGTGGTGGTGAGAGAGCGAGAGAGAATTGGCATGGAGAGAATGGTGGAGGCGACGATCCAATAATCGCCATTCCTTGTACTAAGAGAGGATCTGGTCATGGACAGATCCTAGGCTGCGTTCGTGACAGCAACACAGAAAGCAAGGCGGCGATCCCGAACTGAGCCCTTTCACTTAAGCTTAACGTTGTTTCCATGTCGTAGAAAAAAAATACTATTACATACATCGTTTAAGCTACACTGTTAAGAGAATAATATCTGACTTGTAAGATATCTAAAATATCTTTGACTAAACTATATCGAACTTTCTCGACTGATAGTAAATGAACTGACAATAAAAACCATAGTGCCAAATATTATTTCGCGAAACAAAGATATGTCCTAATTTGGGTTACCTATTTGTTTCGCAAAAAGTTTCGGCATCCTATTCATTCTTGAAAGCATTTAAGCAAAACGCTCTCGCCTTGAGGCTAGAAAAACACGTTAATGAGCAGTTGCTCAGTATACAGGCAAGCTAGAGTGACGAGAGGAGTTGCGTTGGACATATCAACTCTGCGGTATTCTGTTCTTTTCGCCGAGGACTTGTCCGACGGCTCATATACATTGTACGAGATGGGGAAGCACTCTTCATCTCTAACTTGACGATCTTTAATTTCTCAGCAAATCCAAAGATAAAAGAAAAATAAATGCAGTACGTGTAACCTCACCATGCGCGTAGGAACTTTGCAAGGTAGAGACGAAAAAACTGTATGGGGTGGATGGATGGGACATGAAGAGTGCTTCCCCATCTCGTACAATGTATATGAGCCGTCGGACAAGTCCTCGGCGAAAAGAACAGAATACCGCAGAGTTGATATGTCCAACGCAACTCCTCTCGTCACTCTAGCTTGCCTGTATACTGAGCAACTGCTCATTAACGTGTTTTTCTAGCCTCAAGGCGAGAGCGTTTTACCTAAATGCTTTCAAGAATGAATAGGATGCCGAAACGTTTCGCGAAACAAATAGGTAACCCAAATTAGGACATAACTTTGTTTCTTGAAATATTTTTTTCAAGACTGAGGAGGGCCAATGCTTTTCAGGAAGTCTTCATCCCAGTAATTAAAGCTCAATGGTCTCATCCCGCCCAACATCAAGACTCGCACACTCCTCCTGGATAACACTACTCAGTGGAGCTCGACATTTCGCATGATTGAGCGCACATTAGAGCTGGCATACTCTGTGAAAAGGACATCGACCTTGTGCCCTACCACCTGCGTGAAGCAGACTGGCGCTATCTTCAGGAATTGAGCGGCCTGCTGCGACCTTTCGGCACTCTCAGTACAAGACTCCAAGGAAGTGCCTATGTGACTGTCCCTCTCACCATTGCAGCATACAATGCCATCCTGGATGGCCTCGATGATTATATTGACCAGGATGACAGTAGCAACATTCGCTAACAACGTCGCCAGACTCGCCAGCGTGATCTTGTTCAAGGAGCAGTGGCAGTCAGGGACAAGCTACTCCAGTACTGTCACTCTACGGATGATACACCAATCGATGCCGTTGCGACTGCTATGCATCCTGCAATGCGATTTGATTGGTGGACACGTGAGTCTCAGAACTGGGAGAAAGCAGTTGCAGATGATGTGAAGAGAGTCGTGACTGAAATCTGGAACACCCAGTACAAGCTGGACCCACACCAGGCATTGGCAGAGCAGAGTATCTCTGAAGATGGCACAGACGATATGTTGGTTGCTGAGCTGGATCTCATTGGTGCGCCAGACCTACAAGTGGTAATTGGCTGCCACGAGTTGGAGGACTATGTCGCGGCAACTTACAAACATGCGCTGCCATTTCAATTTTGGGCTAAGCAGGATGAGCAATCAGAGTTGGGCTTCCTGAACCTCGCCAAAGTGGCCCATGACTTCCTCGCCATTCCAGTGACATCAGCCTCATCAGAACAGTCTTTCTCAAAGGGTCGCGCATGCTTACCTTATACCAGGAACCGTCTAGGTGGTCTCAAAGTGCAGCAAGAGATGCTTCTGAACAGTTGGATTGATACACTTGAAGAACAGGACAAATGATACTTCTAGCACACATTTTTAGTGTTTACATACTCAATAATAAAGGATTCTGATTTTGCTTCCTCTAGTCCAATGGACACTGAACAAGGAGTCCCACAAGTGATTCAAGAACAAACGTTTAACGACTCCCCACAAACTGTTAATGAAATGAGACCTTAACGAGACCTTAACGAGTCCCCACGAGTCATTAACAAAACGAATCCTCATGAGTGCTTAACGAAATGAATGCTTAACGAAATGAATGCTTAACGAAATGAGTCACCTTCCTGTTCATTAACTATCGAAATGAAAGCATTCAATAATTTGATAGCACTAACGAAACGAAAGCGAGAGAGTTCCAGTTTCGTTTCGTTTTGTTTGATAAGAAACACTGACTCACTCACACTGAATTTCAGTGTGAGAGAGGTTGGTAGCAAGGGTATCTTGCCTCTTTGTGGTAACTGTGAAAAGCGGATCCTGCGCCCAGGCATGAGGTTCATCTTCACAACGATGGATGATACTCCAAAGGAGTGGAGAAAAAGTGTATCCTATCACTTCAACCAACACTGCATGATGGCACTTCCCTCAAAGTACCATCATGACGCACAAGTGGCATTGGAAACAGTGACATAGATTTTTACAAAGAATATATTGTTTTCCAGAGATGTGTGAGAAAAAGAAGGATGTGTGAGAAAAAGAAGGATGTGTGAGAAAAAGAAGAATGTGTGAGAAAAAGAAGAATGTGTGAGAAAAAGAAGAATGTGTGAGAAAAAGAAGGATGTGTGAGAAAAAGATGTGTGGGAAAAAGATGGATGTGTGAGAAAAAGATGGATGTATGGGGAAAAGATGGATGTGTGAGAAAAAGATGAATGTGTGAGAAAAAGATGAATGTGTGAGAAAAAGATGGATGTGTGAGAAAAAGATGGATATGTGAGATTATCCTTCATAGATCCAGCAGCCTTTCCTGTGTTACCTTTCTTTTAATAAATCTCGAGCTTTCAGAACTAAATAAAATAAAAATTTCGACGGGCTATTCTCTGTTCTCTATCTTTCTTTTTCTCGCAGCATCGGAACTCATCCAGCCGAACAAGAAATGTTCAACAACAATCCATCCACACACAATCCAAACTCTTCATCATCCACGAATGGCAATCCCACTCACACTACCATTACGCAGGGCAACCCCGCTGCACCTCCACCCCCAACGGGCGTCGATCCAGCTCAATGGGCACAATTTCAAGCATTCCAAGCATTTCAGGCCCATCACCAACAACAGCCAGCCCAACAGCAACCACAACCCGATCAAGACGAACTTGACAATGAACAATCTGATGACGACCCTTATCTGTACTCAGCACCCACGGCCTCCTTCCTCACGCTCTACCCAGCATTGGCCAAACTATCCACGACTTTTGAAGAACCACACAAGTTCCACACTTTTAACCCATCAGCATCTGAAAAACGCATACATGATATTCACCAATTCCCAAAAATCGAAGACATGGAGTACACTGCACCAGATCTCACCCGCGATTATGACCTGTCTGAGACACTCAAGAAACAAGACAAAAAGTGGGTCACAGTTGGCACAATGGTTGCCCATGCCACTCGCCCAATTGACTCAACTCTCCATAAACTTCTTCAGGATGCCAATACCAACGACCCTGATCTCCAACTTGCCATGGAATCACTGCACCAAACTCGATTTCAGCTACGCCTCATTTGCAACCACATCACAGAGCTACGCAGTGAAGCACTTTACAGAGACAAGAAACTCATTCCCCCCTCGACATCTGAAAGGCATACCCTGGTTGAGTCATCAGTATTTTTGGAGAGAGCCAAACTCACAAACCAGATCCGTCGTGCAACCAATCAAAATCGCGGCCGAGGGACATGTGGACGTGGTTACTCAAACTTTAATCGATTCAACAACAGCAACCACAATGGCAGCATGGGTCAAAACAACAACAACAACAATCACACCATCAGCAACAATAATCATTCGTCCAACCAGTCGAGCAACAAACCTAACAGTGGCAGCAACACCCCTTTTCGGGGCGCCTCTTCTCAACACCATGCAAGGGGAGCGGCGACCAAATAATGAACCCAGTGGGCGGGAGACTGCAACTGTACCAAGCAGCATGGAACAAACTCTCCAACGAAGACTGGATTTGCAACACTATCACCAAAGGCTACGCCATTCCATTTGACACCCTACCCTACCACCAACAAAACCCCACCCTCAAGGCCAACATCAACCCAAAGTATCCAAAGAAACCACAGCAATCGAACAAGAAATCATGGCCCTATTATCCAAGAAAGCAATCGAGGAAGCAACAGAAGAAGGATTTACCAGTCGCCTATTCACAATTCCCAAAAAAACCGGAGATCTCCAACCCGTTCTCAACCTCCGACCACTCAATCAACACATCACACCACCCCACTTCAAGATGGAATCAATAAAGATGGTATGCAATATCATCAACAGGAAGGACTACCTAACAAGCATCGACCTCCAGGACGCTTTTCTTCACATTCTCATTCACCCCTCATCTCGAAAATATCTTCAGTTCCACTGGAAAGGGAAACAATTTCAATTCCGAGTTCTACCCTTTGGTCTCTCCTTAGCGCCCTATGTCTTTACGAAAATTCTCAAGCCAATCCTCAAGTGGGCACGTCGCAAGGGCATTCGGATTTCAGCATACCTAGACGATTTACTGATTGTAGCCAAGACAGAACAACTTTCCAAGCAACACACACAGATGGTCATGGACAAACTTGAAGAGATGGGGTTCTTAGTCAAGCACAGCAAATCACACCTAGAACCGACACAGAAATTACAACACCTAGGATTCAACATCAACACCAAGGATATGACCCTCTCAGTACCCAAGGACAAAGTGCGAGACCTACGACGAGAGGCAACCAAGATCATGAACAAGGGAACTCTGACCATTCGCGCCCTGTTATCCTTCATTGGGAAAGCACTAGCCATGACAGCAGCAATCCTTCCAGCCAGGCTCAAGACTCGGAATCTAGTGTGGCTCAAGAACCAGGCACTCAGGACCCACAATACAAGGACGGCATTTATTTCTCTGACAATGCAGGCGAAGGAGGATCTGCAGTGGTGGATCGAGTCTCTAACTCAATGGAACGGCCAAACATGGATCCAAAAACCACCCCAAGAGGAGATATATACAGACGCCTCCGACCTAGGATGGGGCATCGTTCACAACAGCACAACAATCTCAGGAAAATGGCACCCAAAAGATCAAGACCAACACATCAATTGGAAGGAACTACAAGCAGTATGGCATGCAATCAAACGTCCAAAACTACAAGGGAAACGAATAATGGTGTATTGCGACAACACAACCACCATTGCATACATCAACAAATTCGGGGGCACAAGATCAGAACCACTCATGCATCTAGCAGAAAAAATTTGGAATTTTTGCCTTCAGACAGGAACGAGTCTGAGCACTGCATTTGTTCCCTCCCAGTTCAACCCAGCCGATCCACCGAGCCGCCAACTCAACAATCAACTAGAATGGAGCATCAGTCAACCAGCATTCGAGGAACTAGACAAGAGATGGGGCCCACACCAGATCGATCTCTTTGCCACACACCAGAACGCCAAAGTACCAACATTCATGTCATGGAAATTCGACGAAAGCGCGGCCGCCCAAGACGCAATGCAACAATCTTGGACAGGATGGGGCCGACTTTACATTTGCCCACCATGGAACCTTCTCCCTCAAGTCCTTCAGCGCCTGCAAGACTCGCGATTATCGGCCACAGTGATCACCCCCAACTGGACGAGCTCAATCTGGTACCCAACGATCCAAAACATGGCAGTAGAACCCCCATTAGTACTCCCAAGATCAGCAGTTCTAGGCGCCCACAAAAACGAGGCCGAGATATTGGTGAGGAATCCATCATGGACCCTTCTAGCGTGGAACGTGCAAAACGCCGCCAACTTGAGGACAAAGGATACAGCAACCACACAGTAGCCATCCTGCAGGACTCACCCACAGAGTCGCAACGTAGAAAAAATTACAGTGGGATCCAACGCCGTTTCGTGGAATGGTGCCAAAACGAAGAAGTTGACAGCAACATAGCAAACCCAACTACCGTTCTTAACTTCTTGGCCTGGGGCCATGCTCTCCTAGGATGGTCTGCCAGAACGGTGACCACATACCGCTCTCAGCTAGTTGCCATGTACCCAGATCCGACCATTTTTGCCATAGACCCGAATTTTTCCAAGTTTTTCCGCGTTCTCTTAGCCAACCAAGTTGCCAAGACCGTCGATCTGGAGCTCGATTTGCATCCGATTTTACAGTATTTCCGTGGCCTACCTTCCAATGAGGACATGCCTGAGTCTACCCTACGCAAGAAGCTCTGCTGGATGCTTGCGACCTGTACTTTCCTACGCCCCAGTGACATTGCCAGAATCGACCTATCCCAGACCAAGACTGTAGGTGCACATAAGGCTGTGCACCTTGTGGTAGTCCGACCCAAAGAAACTCGCGGTGGAGTTCACCAAGACAAAGTGGTTATCCTTCAAGTCCATCCAAGGGAACCTGCTCTTTGCCCAGTGGCCACATATCATGCCTATGTCAAGAGATGTGTACGTGGCGTCCAGCTCGAATTTTCGCACAAGACTCAACCAGCACTGATTTACAACCCACTTATCCGTGCCCTGAACGACCCTCAAAACACTATTGGGACAGATGCGATCAGTAACAACATTGCCGACATCATGAAACGACTCAACCTACCAGAAGGCACCAAGGTTCCTAAGGGGCGCGCAGTTGGATCCACTCTGGCTGCCAGAAAAGGCGTTAGCACTGACGATATTGTGGCACAAGAACACTGGGCATCCTCCTCCACTTTCAACGATTTCTATCGGATTTCCAACTCAACAAAGACGAATTTTACCGATATTATTTTTTAGCCGGTCTTTTCTCTGGAGCCACAGGAAAGGCTGCTGGATCTATGAAGGATAATGAGAAACGAAGATGATAAAAGAAGTCTTACGTTCATTATCCGAATCCAGCAGCCTTTCCTTATCCCTCCCTCGCACCCTCTTCTAGCATTAGCTCAAAAAAGATAGATAGAGAACAGAGAATAGCCCGTCGAAATTTTTATTTTATTTAGTTCTGAAAAGCTCGAGATTTATTAAAAGAAAGGTAACACAGGAAAGGCTGCTGGATTCGGATAATGAACGTAAGACTTCTTTTATCGTCTTCGTTTCTCAAAAAGATGGATGTGTGAGAAAAAGATGGATGTGTGAGAAAAAGGTGGATGTGTGGGAAAAAGATGCGTGGAAAGTAGAGAAAAAGATGTGTGGAAAATAGATGGGAACACAGAGAAAGGTATCTAAGGTCTCATTCAGATCAATATGCAGTAATGACGACTTGTATTTCATGGCGCCCGGATGTCATGGATGAAAGTGCACATCATACAAATATTTATAGTTAAAAGCTACAAGTCCACGAAGTCCACAGAAGAATGCAAACGGAAGACCCTAGATTGCATTGAAATGTGAAGAAGGGACAGACAGAAAGAAAGTCAAGTGAAGATGCGGAAGCTTTCAAGAGTAGGATTATGCAAGCAGAATGAAAGTGAGAATGAGTGAGAGAGATAATTAATGGAAAGAGGGATGTTACGTGAAGAGTGAATGAAGGGTAGATGAGGAAAAGGTTGATTTAAAAAAGGAAAAGAGAGAAGAGAAACAAATAGCTATTTTTTGGTGGCCGAAAGAGTTGAAAAAGGGTTGTATGCAGCAGTTCCTCTGTTGTTGTCATGGAGCAAATCGGGTGCTCAACGACCTCAATTGTCCTTAACTTTGCGAAGATAAGGTATCCGTATTTAGAGAAACATAGTTTTCTGTACTCCAAACTTTACTGACTGACAGTAAATGGACTGACAGTAAAAACCATAGTGCCATAAGATTGATGGTGCAACAACTTTCTTCGCTGCAATGAATCATTTTGTCTCGTAAATTGTACCAAACGAAGACGTATCTATGGTGCTTTGAATTTCTGATTAGCGGGTTGAGTTGGTCGCCTGTGCAGAAGCTCTCTATGCACAGCGTATGGACAGCGCGGACCAAAAATGATTTGCCGTGTTTTGTGAATCATGCTCAGTATCTCTCTCAAGCATGGTGATTTGATCATGGTTGTGTGGTTTTCCCAGCGACGTAGAGGAAAGAAATGGCGGATGAAATAAAGAGCCACGCCATGGCCTATTCCTCAAGTGTATTTTCCTACCCCGGCAAGGTTTTCATGCCCAACGTACATCGAAATACTATGGCTAGCCTTGTGGCTATTGTGGCTACTGTGGCTGAATGACCTTTATTTGTGTAGGAGGGTGAAAGAGCAATTACAGCGCGCCAAGTTTGTGGTCCGCTGATTTAGTCCTCGTTGGTGCTGTTCATACGGCCCTTGCGGTAAGTGTAAAGTTGGCAGTGGCAAGTATTGAAAATATATCAGCGGTTTGCAGCGAGAACTTGTTTTATTTTGTTTCATCGATTTGAGGATTTTTGCACGTCACTTTGCGAGGATCAATCACCTTCTTTTTTGATGTTTCAGACTGCTCTTCTTCAGAACGTCGCTTGGGTCCTTTTAGCTTGACGAGAAATTCGACGTGGCGACATGGGAAGATCATGAAAAGTTGTTGTCATCGATATTGATGGACACATGCTGGAGGCCCTCAAGTTGAGGCTCAGGATCAGGTCGAACAACCTGAAATTTGGCAACCTCGGCAGGGTAGGTGATTACCATGCTAATATATGTCCCAGCTAGGCAGTAGTCCTGCAATCGTGATGGCTGCTGGTGATCGGACTGGATACTTGCTGTCGAATCTCGTTGCCGCTGTTTTTGTTGCTTATTCTGTTCCTTTTGCATCTCTCTCGCTCCTTATCCATCTCTCTGCTCCTTATCCATCTCTCTTGCATGGCGTGGCTGCTGACGGTTGCAAGCGCTTTCTCAATGTCACTGCCCTTGAGAACTTGTCGTAATTTCAATTGGACAAAGCAAGGGTATATCTTCCCGTTGATCCTGATAAAAAATACAATGTCGGGTCTGGGAATATGAGGCGCAGGAAATAGAATGGAGTGATATCCTGATCTCCTTGATTGGATCCGTTCTCGACGTGCGCCTTCATAAATTGCAGTGTGGTGAGGTTTCTGTGCGATGCGGCTAGTTTTGGCTGTTGTTCGTCGTATCCAACAATCGTCACATCTCCTGTGAGCCGATCCGGAGGAGAAAAGTTGGTCAACAAAGGCCACGAGGATAGCGGTCGACTCTTGCACGTCTCTACGAAAACGGGCGGCATCCCTCCCACATGTTGCCATGTACCGAGGCATTGTTTGAATGCAGCATCGGCCCGCTCCGCAGCAGAAACAAGTGAGGGGTCCTTTTCCTGGAAGTAGTTGAAAGTGGCTTTCAGCACGAAGGGCTCGTCGAGAACTGTTCTAGCGGTACCTCCGAAAATTCTGTTCTGACCGAACGCCCTTTACAGTACGATCTCGGCTGCGTCCAGCAAACAATAGCAGAATAGGAAGAGTCCGAGTGGCTTCTCTGAGAGATGAGCCATGAGGTGAAAAGGTTGGGGTGGTCGGCAATCTTACTTTCCAACTCGAAGTAGGAAACGCGTCTACAGTGCTGATGCCAAGGACAGGAGTCATATGGCCAATATCACCACTGACTTTATCTTGCCACCAATTTTTTTTTTTTATATTTTCATTCCAATTGCCAACGCGGGCTACAAGGACATGAACTCGGGTCTGCGACGCCTGAATTCCCTCAAGCGTCCGAGTGCATATCCGACATAATCAAAATCGATATCACTCTGAGTCGCCTGATGAAGACCCCAGAGCCCCCACATGATATGAGAGGTCAACGCAAACTTGTTGACTTCCTTGTACATACTATCCAGAATCTCGGCCTTGGTTACACCCTCGTTACCATCACCGCCAGCGTCCTTCTTCCTAGGGATCACATACTCGTTCTCAACTGAGCTGTTTTCACCCTTGGTGCTGTTTGCTGTCTTGGTCATATCACTGACATTTTGACTGTTCTTCTTCTCTCCATTGACTACATTCGAGACAGCCAATTCGTTCTTGAGAAACTCAGTAGGAGCAGAGTGCCGATGTTTGATTGTGGTTGTAGCAGCCGAGGCCACGATTTTGGCAAGACTGGAGAGACTGTCATGCAACGTCTGAGAGATGGTCTTGCGTTTCTCGGAGTACTTTTCGATGTTGATGGCGGTCAAATGATATCCTTGCATGGCAAGTTCAGCCTCCATGTAGGCTTCCAAAAAGTTCAGTTGCTCGGCCTTTGTTGGGTAGTGATCTGGATGAAGAGTCGAGGGTTGGTCTGAGTGGTAGTATGTAGTCCACCCACAGAAATGATTACCAATATCGAAGGCACGAGTGTTGTATCCTGCATATTCAAAGTCGATGAAGACTAATTCTCCATCCTCGTCCGTCATCTTCAAGATGTTGCCCTGATGTGTCTATGAATGAAGTCATATTCAATTGAAAAAATAAAATAATATGTTATTCTCCACAATCATGGCCAAACGTTCAAAAATAATAACACGTCAAGAACAGAAATAGGACCTACATCATTGTGCGCAAAGACGAGAGGCGAGTGGACAGCAAGCAGATCCCAATGGACCTCATCAATCTCGGTCAACAGTCTGTCAAAGTCCAGCTCATCCAAATCAGCCTTCTTGGATGGGTCCTTGGCAATAATCTTGCTGATCGCCGCCCTCGCCAATGGGATCCATTTCGCAATATTCTCCTGGGACTGGGGGATAGCTCCCTCGGGTGGTGGGAATACGTTGACAATATTGTGAAGCTCACACATACGATGAGCGATATGGCGAGAGGTCCTTGGGTCACGAAGATCTTCCTTGCTCAATGTTGTCGATTCCACGTATTGTTCAATCCGTCCATTCTTGAAGATACCCAAGAGTGAGGGTCCAATATCCACGGTCGAGAGCTTTTGAAGCCAGTGCAGTTCGTTCACGCGTGAAAAGAGTGATTCCAGTCCGGTACCATAAACGCGAAGGAGAACCTTGTTTGGGTGGGTTTCTCCCTCCCAGGAGGGTCTCGAAACGAGATAGATGCAGTTGGTAGAGGCACCACTGATGCGCTCAAGTTTTAGAGACGTGTGGTCTGTGACCTTAGACCAGTCTTGGACCTGCATCAGGTGCAACAACTCTAGCACGCGCTTGGCCAATGGTTCGCCCTTCAAGGACCTATCGCGGCATGTGATATTTTTTATGCATAAGAACGGAATCTTGTGAGTGAGAATGAAGGTTCATCAAAAGCGGCTCCACAACACAGGTTCTCACGCGCGCAAGCATAACGAGTCTGTGGCGGTGGAAAATTTTACAACAAAAATGCCCTTTTTGATCTGCTGGCTATAACGGAAAAAAAGAAACGAGGTGGCTTACAAGTCGAGCTCGGCATTATCCGTGGTGGTAGCGGGATCGGCATTCATAGCTGGTAAGATCTTGAGACCCGCCAGGATGGACCTCTTGCTCAGAGGGGGGCGATGGGGCATGTACTGATGAAAGGCTGGAGGCTTATGCTTTTGCCATGGAAAGATGGATGAGGCTCTGGATTGACGGGATGAGAAACCGAAATGCATTTTGGAACCTGACAGATGGATCGGATCATCGATGGGAGTGGTGGTTGGGGAATCCTGATTGATCTCCTTGGTTGCTTGGGAAGGAGTGTAGACTGGGAGTCGGATGGGTTGTTGTTGCCAAGACTTCTCGACGTAGAGACCGGTCGAGTCCTCGATAGGTCCAGCCTCTTCGTCGTCTTCATTGACACGACGAGAAGTGTCGGTTACAATATCGGGGTTGTGTGGTGGTGCTGGCTCGGATGTGTATGTCATGGGTTAGGAAAGATTAGATGAGAGAGAAGGAATGTAGGAGGGAATGAAAAGATGAAACAAGTAAAGAAGAAAGAATGAAAGAAAAACGTCTGTCGAACAAAGGTTGAACCTGAAGGCATGGGAGTCGTGGCAATGATGGGGGATGGTGAGTGATAATGAAAAGGACGTGGAAGTGGTGGCAAGGATGACGAGAGTCGTGACAGAGCGAGTGTAGACAAGCGTGTTGGGACCGATGTGATGTCTGGGCAGTTCTCTGATGAGGCGAAGCTATTTTAAGGTTTTGACTCTGGATAGGGCGAAGCAATCTTTCCCTTTTCCTCATGCATGTTTAATAGAATGAAAATCGATTTCACGACACTCCATCTTCTATCTTCTGCCATTCTTAAATCTACCGTTTTCATTTCCCAGGCTCTGTCATCATGGTCGCCATGCCTGCGACGTCACGGAAGATCAGAACCATAATGCTACTATTTGACGACAAGAATATAGCCCATATGCGCATGAAGTGTAACGGGATTGGAGACAACTTGAAGATGGCGGGCATCAGATCAACCCATCGACTTCTTTCTCCTCTGCTTTTTAGAACGATCCTAACCATTCCTATCATCGTCGCCGGCAGAGCGCTTTCCTGCGTTCTTGAGGCTATCGATGGATGTACATGATCTTTGGGGAAGATCTTGCCAAAATTGTTGTTACTAACATTGATCACTACTTGCTGTACACCACTCACCTCCAGGAAGTATTTGGTTGTGCTGGCGGCTTGGAAGTCTACTTGGTAGGGTATGCGACGAGCATGCTGATGTAGATGTTGTTTGGGCAGTATTTGTGAAAATCCTTCGAATGGCTCTCGATTTGGGTGCCGAAACTGTGTTGAGTGCGTCTTTCCCGATGCTTCTTCAGTACCAAATACAGGTCCCTTTTCAGATAGCGTTTGCGTTAAGCGTAAAGTTGCATTGGCTAGTATTTAAAAATATATCAGCGGATTCTTAAAGGAGGCATTGCATTGCAGTGGGAACTTGTTTTATTTTGCTTCGTCGATTTTTTTTGCTTGGTCGATTGGAGGATTTTTACTCGTCGCTTTGTGAGGGTCATTAGCCTTCTTTTTTTTTTAATTTTTGAGATTGCTGGTCTTCAGAACGTCGCTTGTGTCCTTTTAGTTTGTCCAGAAATTCGACGTGGCGACTTGGGAAGATCTCCGAAAAGTTATTGTCATCGATGTCGATGGACACACGGTGGAGGCCCTCAAGTTCGGGCTCAGGATCAGGCCGAACAACTTGGTTATTGTGACTCTCGGCAGGGTGAGTGATTACCATACTAATATATGTCCCAGTAGGGCAGTAGTCCTGAAGTCGTGATGGCTGCTGGTGATCGGACTGGATACTTGCTGTCGAATCTCGTTGCCGCTGTTTTTGTTGCTTATTCTGTTCCTTTTGCATCTTCTCTTGCTCCTTATCCATCTTCTCTTGCATGGCGTGGCTGCTGACAGCTGCAAGTGCTTTCTCGACGTCGCTGCCCTCGAGAACTTGTCGCAATTTCAATTGGACAAAGCAGGGGTAAATGTTGCCATTGATCCTCACGAAAAATACAATGTCGGGTCCAGAAACATGAGGTGCCGGGAAATAGAATGAAGGGATATCCTGAGCACCTTGCTTGGATCCGTTCTCGACGTGCGCCTTCATAAACTGCAGTGTGGTGAGGTTTCTGTGTGACGCGGCTAGTTTTGGCTGTTGTTCGTCGTATCCAACAATCGTCACATCTCCTGTGAGCCGATCCGGAAGAGAAAAGTTGGTCAACAAAGGCCACGAGGATAGCGGTCGACTCTTGCACGTCTCTACGAAAACGGGCGGCATCCCTCCCACATGTTGCCATGTACCGAGGCATTGTTTGAATGCAGCATCGGCCCGCTCCGCAGCAGAAACAAGTGAGGGGTCTTTTTCCTGGAAGTAGTTGAAAGTGGCTTTCAGCACGAAGGGCTCGTCGAGAACTGTTCTAGCGGTACCTCCGAAAATTTTGATCCGACCGAACGCCGCCTCCACCAGCTGTACTTCGTTTTCCAATACGATCTCGGTTGCGTCCAGCAAACAGTAGCGGTATAGGAAGAGTCCAAGCGTTTCTCTGAGGGACGAACATGAGGTGAAAAGCTCAGGGTGGTTGGCAATCTTGGCTTCCAAACTACAATGAGAGTCGAAATAAAGCGGGGATTATTAGTATATTTCCTCCAGTTGTATATCTCTAGAAAAAAAAAAAAAAAAAAAAAAAAAGGGAAAAGGAAGAAAAAGAGAGAATTTTTTTTTTTTTTTTTTTTTTTGAATCGAATGATATTTTTATTTCTTAAGGGTGAGATAAGCGTTATTCGCGTTGTATCTTATGGCGCTATTGGACATAATGTTATAAAGAGCAGTCGAGGGTAGGAAGGTGTTTTCTAAAAAGACTTTGAGGAAATAAGACCAGATCCCATGGAGGCCACTAGCAATGAGTTGATGGGCTTTGATCGAGTGTTTCTTCTGGATAAGCGTTTGGAGTCCAGGGCAATCTGGCTTGAGTAGGTTTTCCAGTTCTAGATCTGTCCAATCGACTTTGTCTGTGTAGTTGTGCAGTAAGTCCGTCCATGCTTCTCTCTTTGTAGGGCAGTGGAAAATATAGTGGTATAGATCCTCTTGTGGAGCGTGGCAGTCTGGGCATTCTGGGGATGGAGCTGTATGCCATTTCTCAAAACGGAAGGCGGCAGTGGGAATTGCATGGTGAATAGTGCGCCACCAAAGGTTCCTACTCGAGGCCTGGATATTTGCCTTCCAAAAAGTGCCCCAGTGCGATTTTTTGGCAGTAGATCGGTCTTGGACAGGAGGAAGTAGGAAAGATCGAAGTTGCTGTGTGCTTGCTTGTGCAAAGGAGATGGTGTCTTTCTTGCCAACCGGTAGTTTGATGGCTCCAAGGATTTTGCGAAGGCTCAAATCGGGTATATCAACGGTTTCCTTAACTTGCAGGCAAAAACGGGTGGACTTTTTCTGGAGTCGGCGGATAAGTTTTTTGGTGGGTCCTGAACGCGGTCCTGTTATGGGAAGAGGCACCTGAGGAAGGATGGTGCCTTTGACTACTTGGAGGAGCTCTTCTGTCCAGAGGCCATAATGATCCTTGGTTGGTCCCCAGACGAAAAAGAGAGAAAGGGCTGGTCGCTCGGTCAGAAATTTATAGCCATCGGAGAGGACCCCTTAACAAAATAAGTAATAGAACGCATGCCTCTCTTCTGCACTCGTTTATGACTGAAGGAAATGGGTCATGTTGTCCATAAAGTATATGACTGTATGCCAGTGTCTTACATGCAGCTGTTGATTTGTGGCCCCTGTCCGAAAAAAAGAAAACTGGTCGTCTCTTGTATCTTTCATGCATCTGTCATTTATGCAAAAATATGACACTTTGGCTCACGCTAAAAAACTGATCGTCTGTTGTGTCTATCAAGCATCTTTCATTTATGCAAAACAAAAGACACTTTGCCACACGGTAAAAACCTGTACGTCTGTGTTTATCATGATATCATGAGCCAGTGAATACATGGCCAAAAATTAGTATCAAGTTGAAGTATCGGTGCACAAAGCAATACAGTCTACACACGTACATTGCTGAAATCCACACTAGTGAGTTTGTCACTCCCTAACCAGACTTTGCACACACACACACACACACAAGTGCTACCCCTCAGTGCGAGGAATAAGAAAAGAAAAAGAGAGATATTACGAACAAATCTATAGAGCCATGGGCTTAATCTCAGCAGATCGTAGCAACAAGGCTACTCTACTGCTTACAACACCCCGTTCATCCAATATTTGAAGATGGCTGATAGGCGATGCGCCAATGAAATCTCGTACTCCACGATTCTACAATCACGTGATACATTCAGTGATCCTTGATTTACTAACCCTTAAGAAATAAAATAACACGACCAAATCCAAAAAAAAAAAAAAAAAAAAAAAAAAAAAAATTGCCAAATCGCCCTCTTCCTTGCAGCCATGCTGCAGCACCACAACGACGACACTCCAATGCAGCAGTATCAACAGCAGCAGCAACAGAACACGGATAGGGTTACCTCCATGGACTTTCTTGACCCCCAGTCCGGACACAGCACTTGCCGCCGCGCCGTCAGCGCCGAATTCACTCACCTTGAAAGAGACCAGCCTCGATGCAGTGCCGTCGACATGCCGCCGCCTTCATTTGCAGAGTCTGAGCTGTTGACCATCCAGCGGCGGCAAATCAACCCACGCTTCCTCGAGGTCAATGAGAACGGCCGCATGATCAAGTGGGTTGAGTCCTCCAACTCAAAGTCAGCCACGGGCCGCAAGGCCGACGAGTGGGAGTTTGCAGGGTAATGCATGAGAAGTGCTTCCAGGGAAAGGGTCAGGAGCAGACTTCAGAACCTTCGTGAATATTTATTGTTTATTTACTCATGTAATGGCTGATCTTTCTTGCTTGATTACTTGCTTCCTCATTATAGATGGGGCAGTACGTACTTCCTGGATGTCACAAGGGCCGATGCTGACAGAGCCTCGCAAAGGAAGGGCCGGACTCTGGTTGGCGTCCTACGAGGGATTGGCATTGCGGGCAACGACGTAGTGGGCAGTGTGTTCTATGCCGTGGGCCCTGTGACGGTGGCCGCCAGGCAGTATGCGCCCATCTCGCTGCTGATAGTCTCGATCCTGCTGCACCCTATGAAGGCCATCATGAACGAGCTGGCGGCCTCTCTGCCTTTCAACGGAGGTTTGTTTTCATTTTGGCTCTCAGACGGCGACAGGAGCAAGAATAACAACAATGTGGGTTTCTGGATCAAACTTCCTGGTGACTATTGCTTCACTGACAGTCTGCAACTTTTTTCCTTTTTTCTTTTTCCGTCATTCAGGCGCCTATGTCTTCTTCCTCAATACCAGCGCCAAATGGGTCGCCGGCATCATGGCCACCTTGGCTGTGCTCGACTACATGGCAACCTCTGTCCTCTCGGCTGCATCGGCCACCAGCTACCTCTCGTCACAATTCGCATTGCCATCTTCCTTTGGCGTCTTTCCCCTCACCATCGCAGTCATTATTGTGTTCGGTATCATCACCTTTCTCGGTGTTCGCGAGTCCTCCACCGTGGCATCTTGTATCTTTCTCACCCACTTGATCACCATGACGGTTCTCATGGGCACCGCTCTTGTACATTGGATTAGGAACGGAAACGATATCTTGATCAGCAACTGGCAAACACCGCATCCCGACACGAACGTGGCTACGCTTATCTGGAATGGCTTTTGCTTGGGATTGCTGGGAGTCACTGGATTCGAAAGTGCCGAGGGTTATCTGGAGGATCTCAAGCCTGGTGCCTTTCCCGCCATCATGAAGTTCATGTGGATTTGCATCACTATAGTGAATGCTCCAACCACCCTACTCGTGATGGCGGTCGTGCCCATGGGCGAGGTGATTGACAATCCAGCCAGCTCGATCCTCACTTTGGCAAAGGCGGTGTCGAGCAACAGCCCGTGGCTCACCTACTGGCTGGTTATCGATGCGGCTATCGTGCTTGGTGCTGGTGTCCTGACGGGAATGGTTGGAGTCCTTGGTCTGTTTGAGCGACTTTCCAGAGACCAAATCTTGCCACCGTTTCTACTGATCAGGAACAAATGGACAGGGGCGTTTCAGTACATCATCGTGTTCTTCATGGTGCTTTGTATCACCTTGTACTCGATCACTGGCGGAGACGTGACCTCGCTCTCAGGAGTCTTTGCAGTCGCTTTCCTCTGTGTCATGATTTCCTATGCTGCTGCGAACATCATGCTTTACATGAATCGACCCCAGTTGAGCCGACGAAGCGCGACAAGGGTCCCAATCTTCGTGACCATGACTGTGTTTGGCATTCTTGTAGGCGCGTTGGTTGGGAATGCCGTGATCGATCCCTCAATCTTCAAGACTTTTGCCATTTACTTTGTGATTGTGCACGCGGTACTGTTGGCTTTTATGAATCGAGTTTGGATCTTGCGACGGATTCTCAAGATTACAGGAGCCGGAGCCATTGCACTTGTTCCGTCTACCCGATCAACCCCCATGAAGGATATGAGACAGACACTGGATGAAGAAACTCTGTCAGACTCGGCCAACACGGGAACTGGTGTTGATGTTGGTTTTGGTGATGATATCAAAGTGCCGACAGATATTGTCCATCTGAAGAATGTTGGCTCGAGTTCAGCTTCACAAAGGGCAGTTGCGCCAGCCAGTGATCAGGAGCAAGCTCTGCAGACTGTGGAGCAGGAAGAAGTAACAGAGGAAAGCACGTCCTCTCAACTCGTCACACGAGGGTCCCATCGACTTATCAAGGTCTTCAACTCGATGCTGATCAAGTCCATGATCAACTCGCTTCGCAACCACCCAGTGATTTACTTTACTAAGAGCGACTCGCTGACCCATCTCCACCGAGCGATCCGATATATTCGCCAAAACGAAAACTCGCACAAAGGCAACATTCGACTGGTTCACATCTACCGGCGGGCAGAAGATATCCCAAAGCGACTGGAAGACAACCATCGGTTCTTGGACGAGTTGTATCCAAAGATTCAGATTGATTTGATTTTCATCCAGGGCACTTTTGACCCGGACACAATCCATGCCATCTCGCAGCATTTGAACGTTCCTAAGCCTGCTATGTTCATGTCATGCCCTGGCGAACAGTTCCCGTACAAGATTGAGGAGTTTGGTGGTGCACGCATAATCATGGATTAGGGAAGGAACTGCAGACCAGAACAGCAAAAAAAATAAAAATTAAAATAAAAAAAAAAAAAAAAACGAGAGCTTGATCAATTGTATAAAGTGCCTCCAACCATTGCATATCGATCTATGGTGTTTCTTCTTCTTTCGTCCGAAATGTAAGTAAATAAGTTATCAGGAAAAGCAGACAAGCAAGTGGACAGCCATGATGCCTTTTATACATAACGTCCCGCACAGACATCCGCATCTACACATCGAACATCATCGTCATCGTCTACTCATGAATTTTGAATATTAGGCAATCATTGCTGTGTGCACTGTCCCCTGGCCATTATTATCTATTCTAGTAGCCCTCACTTGTTATGGTATTGCTCCCAGACCAGCAACTTATAACGATTAGTCTCACATCACATTTTCTTGAACTGTGGATGCTTTAGGCGTTGGAATGCGGTTGCCTTTGACATAATTAGAAGGTCGACGCCACTTATCTTTCTTGCTTGTATCACCGCGGTGGGCTATAATAGAGTTCGTCGTTTGCACGACCACATCCTTTCACGATTGATATATAAAAGTGGCTTGAGAGATCGATCAACGTTGGGTGACAAGGGCGAAGCTTGAATATTCATTTACACGCGCAAACTTGAGGAGGACAATGGCGCGGCACAGCAGGCCAAGCTGGAGGTTATTTGTTGGTAGCTCAAAAACTTCTATCAGCTTGTGCATGTAGAGAGCTTCAGTGTCCAAGGACATCGAAGACACCTCACAGCGGTAGCCTGAAAGGCACTCAATTAATGTCAATACCTAGTGAGTGCGACTGAACACAGCAGTACGCAAAACATTACCTGTGATCAGAAGTCCAATTACTGAGGGTACCAAAACACCAGCATGAAGGATGGTGTCCAAGATAAGCTTCATCATGCATGGTAATTTTCGCTGATCTCCCTCCGAATCGTCGTCCTTTATACTGGGTTTCTTGATCTCCACCACGAACAGTGGTAAGTTGTCAAGCTCTGCAAAATAATCCGGAAAGTACAGCTCTCGAATCCATGAGGAGTGGGAAGTGGGTCACGGCTCCTAAACGTAAAACAGCATCGAATCAAGGTTAATGCTGATTAAAAAGTGGATCGAGCCATCAGCCATGTACTTCAGGCTACCAATGGCCGACTACATCCAGATCTCCTAGAATGCCAAATATGACATTCCTGACTACACTTTGGGTGTAGGTGTCCTCATTCTGTGCCAGAAGTTGTAAAGGGGCAGGATGGGAAGAGACCTGGTCTCTCAGTATACGGGAGAAGAATGGAGATGACAACGCCCTCTCCATTTTTCTGGGTCCTGTTTTTCACATCCTTTTTGTTTCCTGATATGAATGAGTGGCCGCAAAAACGGAACAATCCACGAGAACCGCCAGTTCGCCAGCTGTCGGCTTGGGCACAGATACATCCAAGAAGGATTCAGAAATCTCTGTCGAGATGTGCTTCCTTAAAAAAATTCGGATCAAAAAGATGAAATCGACGGTTCTAGGACCGTATATAAAGAACAAAAGTGATATAAGCAGCAGTTCACCTAACAAAACGTTAACGTGCGGAACTTAAAGGAGATAGGACACGTCGGTGATTCCGCTTTGCTTCTTAAGATTGTCGCGGCGAGCTCTCATCAGTACTTCCGAAACGTTTGTCTTTTCTACAGTAAGCCGACTACTTGTGTTGAGTCGTGAAGATGTTGTGCCTGGCCCAACTAAATGGTCGACGTACTTGAATTCGATGGAGTTGACAGATGATCTTTCTGAGGACGGGTTGGAGTTAATGTATTTGCTCCCACTTCCAGATGAAAACTCAGCGTCCTGCAAAGCTGGTTTAGAGTGCTCACACTCTCTGGCTCAGGAAAGACTTCAGCGGATGATCGTTTAGGTCGATTAAGTTTTTCAATGGTGCTGAAGTAAAAGAGCATTAGAGTGATGTGTGTCACGTTAGTACCTTCCTTGGATAAAAATCATCACTAACAAAACAATGCTGACCAATGTCGAACTTCCGCATGTGGGCAACCGCGGGGTTGACTCTCATATGATAAAATGATAAAATGCGACCTACCATTCAGTGCCTCGTCCAGTTCCTTAGTCACGGCGTCACCATCAATTCCGAGCTGTCACCTACTGTCAGCCACAGGCGGTCTTCCACGCCTACTGTAACTGTTACTAGAGGACATATTCAGCACGAACCTGGAGTGTTGTGCGGAATTTAAAGACCATTTGGAGACTATCATTAAGAACGCAGAAGGAATTTTCAGAGTTGCACATTTGCTCGACGAGCGTTATAAAATCTGCAGCTTCGTCAAGACGCACAAGGAGGTTATGACAAACTTCTCCGGTTCTATATTCTCCAAACACCAAAGTCACGCAATTATGCCCCAGTCCAATCCGGCCCGATCAAGGAGCTCACCTTGGAGGACCTCGAAAGCCGTACACATACGATTCTGGAGGACAGTGTTGACGCCAGCGGAGACATATTGGTTCGGATCCCCTACTTCTTCCTCTACATCTACAACCATGCCACCGACGTCGTCCGGAATTGACTTGGATCCGCATTCGTGCAAAACTGGCAGTGTCGTTAGTGGAATTTTTTGAAGACGTCGTCACGGAGTATGTGGCACTCCGTAGGAACCTTCTTATATCTTATGGCATGGAAACATCGACTCTCAGGGATATTTACTAGGGGGCTCTTGGGCGAGAAGAGGCTCTTCGCCGTATTATCAAGCTCAGGGAGTTGTCGCCGCCCATGGAGGCAGATCACTGGTTCCCAAGAAAGGAGCTTACTGTTTGAGGACGAGAACGGGACTGGAGGTCAAACGTTGTGATCAAGAATTGCGATGGCGCACCATTGCAGAAGTCTGCGTTTATCGTGAGAGGGCGGACCACAATGGCGACAACATTCTCTGCGCACTATAAGCGAAAAAAGCGAACAGTTCGAGTTAAACAGAAGACCCTCGAGGATAAGCACGATGACAAGAACAAGTCGGGCTTCGAGGCACTTCGAAACTTGTTAACTTTGGATGAACAGGGAACCAAGCGAAAGCGTGCCATAACAGTCCTTATCACATAGGGCATATTGATCAAGCACTGCTCCAGAAGCTCAAGAGCGAATCGTGTCCCGATGACTGCCTTGTGATGTATGAAAGGAATTTCGTCAACTTCTTTGGAGAAGCATTCGCATCTTTGCTATGCTCGCCGACACCAAGGATCAAAATTGAAACGTTACGACTCAGGAGATACTAAAAAAAAGCATAAGCTTGGTGACAGGGAGGTGGAGCAAGATTTGGACAACATGCCCTACTGCTCTTATGATGATCTTATTCAAAAGGTTCCTTCTCTGGCTTCCACAGACATCGACAAGCAGGTGGGGTTTTTGCCGCACCAAGGTGTTTGACCTGAGAAAAAGCGCCGAGCAAAAAAATTGGCAATTTCTTTATGCGGTAGTGTACATCACATTTCCTCGCCACATAGGAATTGAAGGTGTTTTTTTCAACCCGCGAGTGCATGCACTTTAACCACCTTTTCTTTGCCATCGCTCCCATACTCTAATTTCTCCTTATTCATCGTTCGCCTTCTTTCTTGTCATCCTTTTTTCACGCTCACCACTTCCTTCCTCTTTTTTTCCATGAGTGAACTGTATTCAAAACTGGAGCAGCATGGTCTTTCATCAGGCACTGCCGTGTCTTTCTTCAATCATCGGGACCTCAGTTGGAGTGCAATATTTGACTCGCAGAACCATACATGTGTCGAAGTTAATTCGAGGGGCATGACGTTCCCCAGTGGCTAGTTGCGACCGTCGCTACGAACACTGAAAAGTGTACCTTCGTGACACAGACTTTGACCAGGACGACTTCTCCGAAGCGATGCAAACCATCAATGGGTTACACGAGCTTGGGGTTACCATGGCCACAGTATCCTCTACAAAGTGGAACATCTCATCAGGAAGCGTCACGGTTTGTCAACCTCAATCAGCCTAACCCAAGTCGATCGCACGGCGAATCCTGATACTCGAACAAACGCTCTCGGTGCTCCCAGGCGCAACACCAGCTCTTCCATCTTTCAACAAAGAGCCGTGAGCGCGCCCATGGACCTCGAAATCCTTCAGTGGGATTGTGATGACATCCTCTCCCAACTGTCCTATTTCTCTACTTCGATCCTGAACCTGGCCATGCAGCGTCACTCATCCAACCTCATCATATTCACCCTCGATGTTTCTCAGTTGTCCACCGTTGGTCTCGCCTCCGTTGAAGCAGTTTTTCGCCGGGCGCGCTTAGAACACCCTTATATTGTATGCATGCCTATCCGCTACAGCAAGTCTGATTCCATGGCCAACATCCTTGATTCCATTCCGTGGCGCACTCTCAGGTCTCTCGTCCTGTCCGGCAACAATCTCAATGACTGGCTCCAACTATGATCGGCTCCGATCGATTCCCAATTACTGAATCTCACAGTTCGGGGAACAAAGTCTGAACTACGAGAGAACTCTCCCACGCGAGCGCGTTGATGTTGCATCAGTTTATTTACACAAACCCATTAGTCGAGCTGCGTCTTCTGAATTTTAGCTGCAAGTCAAGCGCGATTGGGTTCTGGCCATAGGCGGTATTGACCTTTTCTTGCTGCAGACTTTGCACCTGGCTGAGTACCGCCACGATAAATTCAGTTCATTGACGGAAGCATTAGAGCTTTTTATGTGAAGAAGGAACGCTCCGAACGAGGCACGTTCAAATGCTAAGTTGTTTACGCCTTACGCCGTTTCAAACATTGACAAGGAATGCGATTCTGTGCTCGTCAGAAAATTCTTCGGTCGCTTTAGACTGCAGGACTTCGTTATCGTGTCCAGTACCCTTCATCTGAGCATGACCAAGCCCACCGCCCAACTGCTTGCACAGTTGACATGCATGCATGAGCGTTCAGAGTGCCTTTCATCCCTTTACGTGTACTGTGCAACTTTGTACTTTTCACCATAGTAATGTGTACATGGTTCTTTTCTGACCCTAGAGACAGGAGTGGTGGTCTCGAATTCGGATGAACGCGTTTGTTTCGCATCCTAGGCATCAAGACCTTTAAGTAATAAGAAATTCCTGAGACAGCAGACACATCCATGTACATATCGGACTAAGTTGAACAACCGAACAAAATACCAGAGCCGACATTGTGATGTCCGTGGGTGTTAATGTTTTGGCATTGCCCTTGATCTTTCCTGTGTTGTCCCTTGATGCTTTCGGCATCCCTCTTTCTCAGTGTGCTCTTGATTTTTTCCCATTCCTTCTCTTTCCAATCCCTTGGTTTCCCCTGTCCCTTGGTTTCCCCTGTCCCTTGGTTTTCCCTATCCCTTGGTTTTCCTTATCCCTTGATCTTTTTTAGTGTCAGTGGGAGAACAACGCCTATGGAACACTGCTTCAGTATTGTAGAAAAGCAGTGTCGCTAAAAAAGCTTGACCGCCATAAGTCAGGCGTCTTATGCAAATACTGAATGTTCGTCCATTCCTCTATTCATCGCTTGACTCTTTTGGGCGTCTGTCCTTTCTACCTTTTGCGCAACCCTTTGATACTCCAGCCTCCCTGCATTTCTCGGGGTCCCTTCTTTCAAAGGATGCCCTTCATCTTTTGAGGGACTCCCTTTCTTTTTCATCTGCATCCCCTCGAACTTTCGGAAGCAGTTTCCCTATTCTTCTCTCTTTTTCTCTTAGCTTGCCCTTGATCTTTTGGGCGTCCCTCCTTTCTTTGCCCTTCTGGTCTTTGAAGTCCCCCTGCTTTGTTTTGTCTTTCCTGGTTTCTCTCATTCCAACCCAACTGGGAATGGTGTCCCCCTCACTTTTTCTCTCTCCATGCCCAAATGACAGGGACTCGATTTGCTTCTTCTTCACGTATATAATGAAGTCGCACCTACCCATTGACCTGCACCGACACAAATCTATTCCTGCCTCAAGACTGCTGACTCCCATCTGCGTTCACAACACTCACAACAACAACCGCAACAACTGCTGCAAGCACCGCCGCAAGAGCCGCCACACGAACGATCTCTCTCGCAGAACACTCTCACAAGAGCCAAAGACCCCTATCAAGAACGCTCACGGAAACGCTCATAGCGACCCCTGTTCAGCCTCCCGCACGCACCTGCACACCCTTCAGTATAATCACTCTCGCCACCCATTCACTCTCCCACCCGCTGTTCCTCGGTTCCCTCGAGTCTTCGCAGTCATACAACAGAGTCTCAACCATGAAGCTGAAGCTGTCTTTGCTGATTTTCGCCGGCGCAGCCGCCCAGTCCATCCACGCTACACCCATACACCGCCAAGCATATATCATTCGCTCCAAAGCCGACAATAATCAGTGCCTTGTCTCCAAGGGGAACAGCGCTGACGGTACTAAAAATGAGTTGAATCCTATTTTTTGGTCCTGCAACGATTCGCCTGGAGACAATGCACGCTGGTATATTGAAGGGTTGCCCGGCAAACCGTATGTCATTCGCTCCAAAGCCGACGATGGTCAGTGCCTTGTCTCCCGGGAGAACAACGATTCCGGCACTGCAGATGGATTGAGCCCCATATTTTATTCCTGCGAAGGTTCACCTGGAAGCAATGCACACTGGGATATTATTATGGAGTCGCCCAGCAATGCATATGTCATTCACTCGAATGCCAAGTTTACTCAGTGCCTTGGCTCAAAGGGGAACAGCGCTACCGGCACTACCAATGGATTGAGCCCCATATTTTGGTCCTGCGCAGATTCACCTGGAGACAATGCACGCTGGATAATTGAAGAGTCGCCCTAGCTCTCGCGAGTATTGCTGCTGCAGATTATCCTTCAGGACAGGACCATGTATTAATATGTGTTCTTTTATTGTTTGCTTCGCGAAAGTCCGGTGAAAAATACCCACAAGGAAAAGAAAAGAGAATAAAATATACTTTCGCACGATACATGTCAACCATTTTCTTTTGTTTCTCCAGGAACGTACGCGTCAAGAGCTCCCCATCTTTTCCCAAAATACTAAATGACATCCATGCTCAAAGTGTATCAATCACACCGAACCCTTTCTTGAACAGCTTGCTCAGATGACCAAGTAAGCGGCCCGCCTTCAGGCCTCGCACAGTTACATCGACGATCTACAGATCAAGAAGCAGTAACCCATCACCTTCCACCCTTCAGAGAAAGTAGCCCGTCGGCACTCTCGCATCAAATCTGAAATTACGTTGAGAAAAGTGTCTGGCATCAAATCGATGAGAAAGAGATTGGCTCCACGTGACCACACTTTGAGTATCTATTACTACAAGTTCATGAGCACGTTACTAGATGTCAGATAGACAAGTGCACATTTCGGAGCGAGTGACTTATAAGCGTGACTGTTAGCAATTGGTATGCCTAGATGGAAAGCTAGGGTACATTGGACTCGAGTGAATATGTGCAAAAGCACTACTCTGTGAACCAAGTGCCGCGCCTGCAACAAGCACCGCGCCTTTGATACTTCGCCTGCAGGTGCAGTCTTTCAGCAATCCCTACATAAACCCAGCCCCTCATCCTAACAAAGGCATACTTTGCTTGATCAATACATATAACATAAACCTCAAGCTCCCCTGACCTTATCTCTTTGCAATATGCAACAAATCCCTCCGAGACTCTTTCCTCCTTCAAAGGAGATGGTCCTGAAGACGAGATTTGGGATCAGCTTAATAATTACCCCAAGAACAGCGCCATGATGCATAAGCCTCCAAAGATTCCCAGCTCTAAGACACCAAACACCCACGACAACCAACTTCGACTCATTCAGAAACGAATCGCCCACATCACCCGCCAAGTAGATATGATCATGCACTTCTATGGGCCTGACTGTTACCTTGGGACTTCCCAGAGTTTAGAGGATGAGTTTGCCTGTCATATTTTTGATGCATGAAGTTTAACACCCGTAACTGGCAGCGCAAGAGGGCGTTCCATTCGTGTAAAAGAGCGTCTACAATCCCTTTCGAAAAGAAAATATCAACGACTCCAAGGTCACTATCATGAATTATTGAGTATAGTGATACCGACTGTATTCATTTTCAAGTGCATGGACAGCGTGTTCGAGTGTGTGTCTATTCATAATACAAAGAAGTGGTGGTCCCAGGTCGTAACCTTCTTTTGCTATCACCGAGGTGGTAGGGCTTTGAATATATGCAGCTTCATCTCAGTGACCATATTGCACAAATAAGGACCCGTCCTTGTAATTTTCGGGTGCTCCTGAAACCGTGGTTGGTTTTTCACAAGCGAAGAGGAGATCAGTAAAGTCGGGATTTATTAAAAACCCAAAGTCCGGCCTGGCGCTTTTTCAGGTATATATGTCTTTCTGAACAAAGAGCATCGGGTTCCAAGAAGTCCCACATCCATGTCGTACGTGCATAGTGTTTCCAACTGGGTTGCTTCCCCGTTACATATACAGCGAGTATGCGGTTGTCCTTTGCAATTCTCCAATCACGCAACTATTCGCCTTGAAAATTGAAACTCGAAAGGTATCACCGATCGATCGTTACATCTCGAGGCACCAGGTGTAGTTGCCTGTCAAATCACATACGCACCGGCAAACCCGAGTGTCGCCGGAGGCACTGCCCATGGGTAAAGTCGCTCCAGATCTGTTGTAGAATGCTCTTACTTTGTCAATGGACTGTGCCAGGCTTGTCGACCAAAACTTGCCTAAGGTGTGAAGGTGGTTTGTACAGAGGAATATCGACTTTGAGTTGACACTCGGATTTCGCAAGAATCGAGTACAATATGCAGATACCACGGACTGAGCCGTCTAGAACCTTTCCCAGGCATCTCGAGATCCGCACTGCATAGTTCCAAGGCCCCTTCCCTGATATTTTCTGGTGCCTACTCGAACGCCATTAGTTTCTATATATCGCGGAATATTTCTGATGTCAGTTTCACACATCAAGAGAAGAAAAGAGACGTGATGTACTCCTATGTGTGTGGGTGACAAATTCTCCTAGATCGAGAGATTGTTCATTGTATATCAGTGCGCAGAGTGTCGGGATTCGTGAGTCTTGTAGTGAACGCGACGGTTCTTTGAACTTCAAAGTCACCTTCGATGTGAGGGTGAATGCGAAGAGAACAAGGGCGAGTTGTTGCATTGCTGATATGAACGAGAGTGAAGAGAAAGAAGAAGTAGGCAAGATTAACAAAGACCCAACGAAGAGAAAGGAACATAGGCGAGGCGCTGGAAGGCGGTGAGCCAGGAGCATCGAGATAAATAGAAGTGGAACGAAACAAAGTGTATAAAAAAAGAAGTGAGGATTGATCTGAGGTTATAACCAGGTACAAAATATTCTAGGTATGTATAATAATTATTAGGGCGAGTTGAAATAGATCCCAGAGAGCTGCCTTCGGCACGAGCAAGGGATACAATCTGGTGTTGATGCCAGGTCGGAACGTGGGGTTGTAACTGACCTAGATGCGCTCCCGGTCGTCGTCCACCTCCACTCTGTCGTGGTGCACCCAATCTACCGCACATTCTGCAAGATTGGCGACAAGGATCCCATCCAGAAAGTTGAGCTGCTCTTGATGACTGTCCTTCGTTCCAGCGATGCGCCAAAACCGAGTTGCGACGCGCAAAAATCAAAGACAACGCCACCAAACACATGGCCCGGAACACAGGAAATCGGCGCGCCCAGGTTCAAACGAAATCTAAGACACAATGAGGTACGTGTGGCACTTCCCACTTCATATCGTCGTCACTATGGACAATGACACGTTCGGCGACATATATCCGCAACCACCAGGCCCCGAGACCCAGGCCCCAGTACCAGCGGGCGATGCACTGGCAGAAAACACTTCGCTAGAACCCCTCGCAGATGGCACTTATCATCCTTTTTATTTTCTCTCTCTCTTGCATTTGTATCTATCCCCTTTATTCAAATGGCTTTGTCTAGCGTCCCTTCGACTCTGGTACTAGACCGTTCTCTATTCCGCTCTTCGCACTTTGCCACTCACATTCGAGTCAGTTGCTGGTCGATAGCAAGAATTTTCTAGAACTATGGACCTGGAGGTCGCACGATAGACCCATGTCAAGAATAAAGCACCTCTACACTAGTGTAGGCTGTAGCAGACCTAGATCCTGATTAAAGTTGGTGCCGAGTGGAATTTTAGGATCTGGAAACTAGGCGGAGTGGAAATAAGGAGCAGAGCTTTGCTTGGAAATAAGAGCGAGCAGTAGTTGGCTCTGCGCACGGTTAGGGAGCCAGCCCTGTGAAATAGTAGGGCCGGTTCCGAGTCAGTGAGTATCCTAGGCATAAGCAGCAGCTGACGAACGATAACTAATTTTTTATCGTTCATCAGCTTCGAACCATGGAGTAACAAAAATCAGCAACTGGCAGCGCACCAGGCAAGATGCGCAACATTCTCATGTCGCGTTCGTTTGTTTTCGAAAGTGCATTGGACTGGTGGACACGGAGCAGGATGCGCTTCAACTTACCAAGTGCTGCATGTGTTGGACGTGGATAAACACCGCTGTCGGAAGCGGTTCGATGCTCTTTAATACCATAGCTAATATCAATGAGCTAGCAGCTTTGTCTTTGGCATTAAATAGTCTTGACCACTCAGTGCATGTCAGCCGTCTGCAACAAGATGTCCGTGCTTGCATGGTTTAAAACTTCTTTGACCGCCTCTTCTCCTGTCTACCCACGCAAGGACTCAGGGCTTCACCAACATCAACAAAGCTAAGTTTATTCTTTATCGGGAAGTCGCATGGGCGAAATCGCCTTCCATCACCCCATAACAAGTTATCTGGGTGTCCGGGCGGCTCTTTGGCAAACTGAGCAAGAAGCTAAAGCCGACCTAGACATACAAACTCCTACTCCAAGCTACGGATCTATGGATCTGCAAGCTGACAATGGTTTGAAGGAACACTCCTGTCGCTTGGTATGCCACATGTTGGCCAAGGATACCCATAGCCTCCACCTTATGTCGACATGTAATCAGAAGAAGTATATGCAGGAGCCTTCGTTCAAGTATGGTGTGCGAAATTTTTGCAATCGTCTGAATAATTAGCTTGGGAGTTTCTGTGGTGGAGAGAATATAACAAGAGGCGTGCACGAGGTAGCACATCCAAGCGACATTTGCTTAGTTTAAATTATTAATAAGTTTTCCTTCGTGTCGAGAGGTCAACAAAGACTAAGGGTATCTTGGATATCATGACTAAGGCAATGAAAGATCTTATGTTCCAAGTGACTTTATTCAAAGTCGTCGCAAACCATGTTTTTTGTCCTGTTTTTGAATAAACTGTGGGTGGGTCCTTGTCTCTCGGGTATGCATGACGTTGACGGATGTGGCTCGGTCGATTCTTTTGTCGAGACCAGCTATTGCTGAACTCGTCCTAGGGTCTTTGGTAGTTGGATCCAAATGGGTCTTGAAGTTGTTTGGGGTAGTTGAGAGCTGCGAGATCGAATTGCCTTGAGGTACTTTCTCAGACATCTTTTGCGGACGTGTGTCTCCATTGTCCTCTGGTTTCCTTTTTTGACCGGTGCTGCTCTCGAGAACACTATGTAGTGGAGACGTCGTCGCTTCTGAAAATGATGGACTGGCTTCTGTGGTTTCTTTGATGGGAAATATGTCGTGTCGTTGTGATATGGCGTGGATCTCTGTCATAAGCCTCGCGTGCTTGGCGTAGTCGTCGTATTTTTCCAAAAGTTGGCGTCCAGCTTCCTCGTTCAACGCGGATTCCGGGTTTGGTACAATAAGCAGGCACTTGACAACCTACAACGATAACCAGGTCAGCTTGCGAGCAGAAAACCTCGGCCGGCAGAGTGGTGTCCTTACCAGGAGAATGTGCCGCAGCCCCAGATCCGGCTTCCAGTCCTTCTTTAGTGTGCTGACACAAACGTCGCCTTGCTTGGATACATTTGGGTGAAAAATCTTGGTCATAAAATAACCTTTCGGACGGAAACTAAAGTAAGTGTGCTGCGACGTCAATGCATACGCCACTGCCTCAATGCCTTACATTTTGGCGGAGCGTTGGGAAAATCAGGCGAGAGTTGGATTCGCAGACGAAAGCAACCGCCATCATATGGTGTGCCCTCTGACGAAGGAGGGGAGAAAAAGAACAATGCATTCACGTCAGTCGCAAGTGCTAGTAATTTGCTTTGCTCAGTCGTCCATGAACAATTACCAGGTCCAAGTATCCAAGCGTGAATGTCAGTGATGGTGTCGTCGTTGGCAATGACCTTGATGCCCTCCGGCGGATCGCTGTCCAAGGCGTGCAGTTCCCGGGATATCTTTCGAAGTGCAGCTGGTGAGATTTGGTCCATGATTAATGAGTGTAAGGTTTTAACGAAGAGATTTGTGAAGGGCCTTCGTTTTATTTGAGGAAGCTGTGGCTGTGTCTGCAGCAAAAAAAAAAAAAAATTATAAAAAAACGTAATTGGGGCTGAGCCTCCTTGCTCTGTTTAGTCGTCCTCGCTAAACATTTCGTCGTCGTCTTCATCCCAGTCCATGTCCAGGTTCTCGGATTCTTCCTTCATGCGCGTGAGGCCAGTGACATCCTCGAGGTGCTTGGCGTCCTGGAAGACCTTAAGTAGGAACGCAAATCCTTCACTGTCATATGCCTCAAGGATCGAGTCTGAGCAAGCTGTGCATCGGTCATACGCCTGACCAGAGATCAACAGGTTCTTGAACCTCGACAGGAATCCACGGATCTGATGAGGCAAAAGTCCCAGGGTTGATGACTCTAAAGCACTTTCATCGGGGGCGCCTTGGTCATCAGTGTCAGCACGATCTGCAGGAGCACGAATTCTAAGGAACAAAATATCGCATGCGAGTTAGGTTATGCAAATGCACAAACTTCTCCAATGAAATGTATAAAACTTACCCAGATGGATGGTGCAAGAGTGAAACGAGCATCTCGACGGCCATGGCGCTGGCAATTGCTGACAATCCGGGTCTCGTTACTGTGCACTGTTGATCAAGTGTTCGATCAGAAAGCGAATCGGTGGGAGCAACAACGTCGTTGCAGAAATAACATCCCAATGGAGAGCCGGCGCCGTAATTAGTTTCCTTGTCCTGGCCAACACCATGACGCATCACCAAGAAGGTGTCGAAACCTAATGCCGCGTTGATGACGATCTTTTTCTTCTTGGCTCCGAGAACGGTGGGCAACCATCTGCTCTCGCGGCTGTCCATGAGCAAGAAAATAGCATCGTGCTCGTCAAAGAGTTGCTCTAGTCGCGTCACATCCTTTTGAGCAGCCTCGTATCCTTGAGTAGAGACTGGGTGTCCGGGCATAGGAATTGACATTGAGATTCCTGTCGCGTTCTATGATAATGCAGAGAGGGCAAGAGCAGTATTAGACAGCGGAATAAGAAGGACTTCACAATAACGTGTTCCTTACCACCCCGGGATAGACTCGGCGAAGGTTGGCGGCAGCTGTGGCGGCTTTCTCTTTTCCACCCTCCAGACAGTCCTCGAAATCAAAGAGTGGTTGACGCACAGGGTTGGAAAATGATACTTTGCTGTTGTCCAGGAACGTGATGTTGCGAACGCCCCATCCAAGCAAAGACCGAGCAACGTAGCATCCAAGTGTTCCAGCTCCTAGCAGCAAGCAGCGAGTTCCCTGTACTTTTTCCAGCTGCAACCCAGGTAGGAGTCTCCAACGCATAAGTTTCAAGTTGAGGTCCACAGCCGTGTCTGCAAGTCGCGCGGGATCCATTAAAGGTGCCAAGTCGGCCAGGCGTGGGCCCAGTTTCCCTTGAGCATTCTTTTCCCATCCAACAGCTTTCGGGATCTCTACATCGGGACAAAAACATACACACTAGTTAGTAACTTCACGTTGAACAAAAAAGATTAACCCGATCCACCAGAAACCCACCTGTAACAGGAACATAATCCTCCAATGAGGCCGTGAAAAGTTTACTGGAAGAAATGTCGCTCTTGCCAGGCACCTCGCGAAGACAAAAGACTCGAACATTGGTTGTCTTCCATCGGAACTGAAGCAAAGCCAAAAGGTTCCGCAGGGGCCAACCAGGGTTACTGTCAAGTGACGATGGGTCTGCGAATCCAATAATGATCTATAAAAGAAACCACGTTAGAAATAACAAGAAAAAAACAGCATGCCAAAGAACAAGCGACCTATTTACCTGATCGTGGTTGCATCCTGCGTAAATTGTCTCCCAGTCCTGCAGACGGGCGACGGCGACATCGTGTTGTCTAATTAAAAAGAAACCATGCTGGTTTGATGGGTAGGTTTGACGGTATTGCTCAAGGTTGCCACGTAGGCTATCTACTTGTGCAGTAGAGAACTGCTGGGACACATCCTGCATCGCGTCCGAGGTCCATGCTGGTGCAGCTACGAGAGCAGGGAAGGCGAACCAGTAATAAAATTTGAACTTTTTGAGGTCCGCAAAGGTGATAAGCAAGAACCGGTTGAGGACGTCTGGACTCTCGGCTGCTTGGCCAGAAGTAATATCGCTCCATATCTAGAACAACAGGCAAAGTGCTTTAGTGTCTTCGTACGTTGTCTTTAGAATGATTACAAATAGTGTGGTCATACACACCTGCTGGACAACCGACTGAAACAGTGAGGTCTTGTCGATTGCTTTGAAATCCTCGATAGTGTTGGTGTTTTTCAGCGTGCCTGGTGCTGGAAAAGTATATGCCGGGTTCCTAAGAAGCACTCGAGTGAATGAAGGACTACAATGAGGATGCATTGCTCATCACATTCTTACAAGGAATTCCCTGCTATCAATAAAATAGCCGACAGCTTACTTGTATCCGCTGCTCTCAATGGGGCTATTCTCTGGAAAGGCGGCTGGCCCGAGGCAGAGACGAGCAGGCAGCGCGACAGTGGTCTCTTTGCCTGGGATTTTCACTTGCTGACCAGTCGAGTAGTATCCCATGACGGACTTTTGAGAGTCGTCAAGCTTGAACACGTCCATCTTGCGCTGTGTCAGGACTTGCCAGAATGGCGCCTCGACTGCCGAGGCCCATGGATGGAATTGAAGAAGCATTTTCAGTCAAATGGTGTTGTTGGGAGGGATGGAATGTTCTGGAGTTGAATAGAAAAAGAAAAGAAAGGAAGGCAAGAAACAAAAGTCGACAGTGTGTAGTTGTGAACAATGAGGCAAAAGAAAGGGGGCCGAGAATGAGGCAAAAAAAAAAAAAAAAAAAAGCAGAACGATGCACCACGTTTCTTTTTGTTCGTGTCCAACATGCACACAGCATTCCAGCCACAATCATCACTATTTGCTCTCTTACGCGAGTTCCTTCAAGGCTCCTTCTTTCTAGCCATTGGATCGGGGTCCCGGTTGTCGCGAGTCACTCACGCTCTCGCTCAAGCTCTCACTCACGGACATGGTTTCAAAGAGACAAAGGTGTGCGTGCCCATAAGGCCACATACCTGGCTCTCTTGCCTTAAGGGGTGTGCGTCGCGGCCCACCCTACTGTAACGTGTGGTGCACACAAAACGAAAAAATGGATCTCTTTCCCAAATGATCGCTTTCCCCACCCCTTCTTCCTTATTTCCATCATTCGCGTCGCATCAGCGTGTCCACGGCAGATCACATCCCTCGTCTCTTTCTTCTTGCGCTGTCATCCCTCCAGTGTTGCACTTTGCTTGCTTTTTTGTACCACTCCTACACCCTTTTGTGTTTCATTGCCCTTTTGTTTGCTTGGATGCCTCCATTGCCCGATCGAGGTTTGTGCACAGCTCGCCCAAAGTGGTCCAATAATCAGTTTTTACACAAACGGACAAGAAATCTAATTCTGTTTTTCTTCGTCAGTCTTCATCCAGTATCAGAATTAACAACATCAAGATCGCCTTCATGAAATCAAGAACCAGGAACGTCAGAGGATCAAAAAAGTCCAGTGATACTCGAGCATCGACATTAGTCTCCACCCCATCAACTTCCTCAACACACCAAGGCTCAGCTGTCAACATACACTCGTTCACCTCGAAAATGTCAGGAGCCGAAGGAAGCCCTGATACATCACAGCGCCCTGGAACGACATCCATGGAAACCGAGTATATCGAGGAGCTCTACGCCAAAATGTCGATGCAGGAGGACCCCGAGCCACTTTCCGACTCGAGAATCGATTTTGACCTGGACGACGATGATGACAACTATATCGACTGCTCTGATGATGCCGACGAGTATGACGATCATGACGAGGATGATCATCTCCACGGCGACATTAGCAACTCCACTCAAAACACCATCCTGATGGAGCTACAGCGAGAGCACTTGGAATTTGAGGAGAACGTCCGCCAACTACAGCAGCAACTGCGACAGCAGAGTTCTCTGGAACCATTCGAGGAGGGCTTTTCTAGTGACGACAACTCTGAAGGGTCAATAAGGAAACCATTTCCTAGCAACGATCTCAACAGCTACGACATGGATTACTTCTTGGAGACGACCGGAATCTGTGCGCGCTGTGTCGATCCCAAACCAACCCTCTGCCTGGAGACATATGGCCGCTTCTGGAGGCCATTTATTGTTCGTGCCATGGCTACTGCCGCCGCCGCCATTGCCCAATACCATGACATCCACGGAACGCTACAACAAAAAGACTCGCCCTTTTCAAATTTCTTGCCCCGGCCACAATTGGACACGCAAGCGGCTAGTAACGGCAGCATGTAAGGACACCTACACCATGTCGATGAGCAACCGTACAAAAAAAGTATCGTGGATAGTGAAGGCTTTACTTACTGACCTTTTACAAATCAAAAACATTTATCGATAGACTTGTCAATAATGGTGTATCTCAAGATAAAATCCCACAACATAACACTCGCTACCCACTACCTCCGGATGCGCCGTATAAGTTTGGACGGAAAGCGAGCGAGTATCTGGAACCAGTAGGCGAATTCCACGAATTTCAATCAGCAGAAGGAAACTCGCGCCAGGTGCTGCTCCATGTCTGGCCACCGTCAAGTTTGGATATCACTCTTCTTCAAAAGCTAGAGCAGGCTTGCAAGGATTTCCAGGAGCACGAGGTTGTTCGCGGTCACAGTGGCGATGGATTTCTGAATGGGTGGAGACCCTCATGGAAAGAGCCCCAGCAAACCGGCGTTTTACGGTTCGGCCATTGGAGAGTGAGAGCCCCCGCCGATCACGGCACGGATCTCTATGTATGTCTCCATGAGACCTCTCTTATGGTGACATGTACAAACAGTGGTGGCGCCCTAACCTGTTTTGTTTTTATTTTGTTTTTTTTTAGGCTCCATTTCAGACACCATTGACACTAGCAGCTGCTGGCGGCTCAGTCCTGGGACCGTCTGTTGTTGTGGGCTCCAACGCCAGGGAGAAGAACGGCGCAATACAAGGGGGAACACTAGACGAGAAACAAAAACAAGGTCGAAATGGATACGCCACTAAGGGCGTTAACCTGCACGAGCACTGTCAACCTGGCAAACCCTGTGTCCATGGACAAATACCTCAACCTCAACCCGAGAGCCCCCAAGGACACAACCTCGACCAGTCTCGGCTGCTACGCCTGGTGCGAGCTATCCAGATGGTGGAGAAGGGTATCATTGCACGACATCTCAAGTATTTATTTCCAACACTTTACGAAAAGTATCATGGACTACAATTCGGCACCCCGCGACTTTTTGATGCTGTAGCCACAGTGGCACTGGCGATGGATGTCTCACCTCGTCTGCACCATGACAAGGCGCACACGAAACACGGATTCTGCTGGATAGTGGCGTGTGGTGATTTTGTAGGCGGTGACCTGTGCATCCCGGAGCTGGGCAAGCGAGTTGTGATGCGGCCGGGCACCGTGGTGGCGATTCGGTCAACGGTTGTTGCTTACTACATTGAGAAGTACGCCAAGACTACGAGCATGTACACCATGTATGCGTATACAGCGGACAACTGCTGGCCACCGACAGAATAAATAAACAATTTAGAACTCTGCGCTGTGCGCATTGTTGTTTCAACAACCATTTCTTTGCAACCAAAAAAAAAGGGCGGAAGACATAAATGAAAAATTTAATTAAGAGAATGCTATGTGACAAACGGCCTATCCTGTCCACAGAGAAATCGGCACGAAAAGAAGAGGTAGAAAGAACAAAGAGAAAAAGAGACAAAAAACTAGTCATTCGTGATTATGAGTTATCCACGCGGTCAAAGGGGAACATCTGCACCGAGCTTGAGTTGAAGTGACCATGTTGGCTGTGATGTCCTTGGTTATGGCCAACATGCCCGTGTCCTTGGATGTGGGTGTGGTGCCCTTGATGTCCTTGATGTCCTTGGACATGCGAGTTATGGCCGATATGGTGTGCGTTGTGGAGATGTCCTTGACCATGTCCTTGGAAGTGTCCCTGGACATGGTAGCTGTTGTGCATTGTCATGAGCGATGAATTTCCTGGAATGGCGGTCGAGTCCAAGGTAGGGAGGGTCCCTGGGAGAGGACCTTGTGGTGGGACATTAGAGCTGGACATATCGAGATGGCTCATCATGTGGGTGGCGCTCATAGCGGAGCCGAACGAAGCGGGACCTGGCCCTCCAAGCTCATGCCGCGTAAAGCACTCTTCGCTCAAAGACCGCTTGCGATCGTTCAAGGGCGACATACCGAGGCCAAGACCATAATTGGCGTCGACAATTGGAGACGAGACGGAAGATGGTCTACCTTTCTGGTTGGGAGTGGTTTTGACAGAGATGACGCAACCCGGGTAGGTGACAACATAGTCCGAAGCAGTCAAGGGTGAGCTTGATGTTGAGGACGTGGAAGGGCAGCAGCTTGAACTAGCACTTGTTGGGGATGTGACGCTCATGGCGGTTGCCATGCCACCCATGGAGGATCCTCCGCTCATTCCTCCGCCAGCAGAGGAAGGGGGCGAGGTGACCACTCGGGAACTGGCGCCTGCGGGGTCGATCCGGAGCTGTTCGCAAATTTCGACCAGAACATTCTCAAGACTTGAATTGACCTTGTAGGAGAGTGAAGGATCGGCGCTGGCCAAGCTAGCAACGCGGGCGGCAAGGTCCATGGTTGAGAAGACACGGGTTTCCGAGTCGCGAAGGCGGATCTGCTTGCGTTCTTCGGTGAGTCTGTTGTAGAAGCGTCGCTCGTCCCAGACGAGGTCGGGAAAGTCTTCCTTGATACGCTCCCGAGTCTCGGAAGTGGTGAGGTTGCGCTGGTTGGCGTAGTAGGCTATCCTGTCAAAGACAGCGGTGGGCCATGGCTGTCGGATGTCGTCTGGCGAGATGAGCGGATGGTTGTGGACCATGGATGCTGGATTCATTGCTTTCCTGAATATCCAGAGTTTTGATTCTTGTTGGTAGAGGGTGATTCGCCACTTGCAGTCGCAGCGCATAGACAGGCGTTTCCGCTTGATTTCCTTGTTGTTCTTGACCGAGTCTGGGACACCTTCTCGGGAGCAGTAGAGGTATACGTTCTGTTTGTGAAGGAAGAGGGACGAAGGAAGTGGAGGAGGAGAAAGGAAACGGAAATGGGAAATGAACGAGAAGGAAAGAGTTGGTATTTCGTTCTTTTGTTTGCGTCTCGCTTCCTGTTGGCCTCCTTTTTTTTCTCTTTTCTCTTTTCGACGTTTCCAATTAAAGGGCGAGGAAGGAGAGGGCGAATGACTGTGGTGTGACCATGTTCTATCCTGCCGACAGAGGCGCCGAGGACAGCGCACAGTTGCGGCAGGATAGCACTCTGCTTGTCGCATTGACCGCATTGCCTACACTGGCTGCAATGATCGAACGGAGGGTAGGGAAAGAAAGACGAAGGCCTGGGTGGACCAAGCAGATGGAAAGGGGGGTCTGAAAGGAAAAGATGACACACAACAGCAGCAACAACAACAAACACAATGAAAACAAGAAAGGGTCGAGACGAAAGGAGCTGCTCTTCTCTAGAGCACAACAGCACGAAAAGAAGAAAAGGAAACAATGATCGCCAAACACAAAAACATACACACAATGCATTGACCATGGACCATGGATAGATGCAATTTAGACAGCGTTGAACGTTTCACGCACATTCATTTTTGCCTTTTGCATCGCGCATTCGGACGGATAGCATCCACGATCGTGAGCAGAAAAAAAAACAGACGGTGTGCATGAACAAACAAAGCAAAAGAAACACGCACACACACCATGGCACAATGACAAATGCAGCCTAAGCACCATTGTCCTCACAGAAAACAGTATAAAAGGATTATGCGCTACCCTTGTTTTTTTTTTTTTCCTAATCCAGGGTCACCCATACCACACCATCCACATCAAACTCATGGACCATGGACCTTACTTTTTTTTTTTTCACTCTTCTTTTCCCGCCAAAAATCACTCTCCTAATTTCATACACCACATACATCGTACAATTTCTTACCTTGTTGGAGCTTGTTTCCTGCTTCACCGTAAATCCATGCTCTCGGGCCAGGTCTCGGCACTTTGTGATGGCATCGTTCGACTGGTCAAAGGACATGCCCAGCAACCGCTCATAAAAGTCGTCCATCTGCGTGTAGAGGTTGGCGACAAGAGAACGTCAATGGACAGGCAGGAAAATAAACAATTGGTAGCACAGAAAAGAATGAGGGAATGCGAGGCCGAAATGAGGCGAAATGAATGCGAAAAGAGACTGAATGAATGGACAGACGAATGAATGTGGGACGAATGATCAAGGCAGCGGAAGTTGCGGACAAAAAAAAGAAGCGTGTTCGGTATTGGGTAGGATACGCGAAAAGAACGAAACAATGAACAATGAACAATGATGAACAAGACAAAAAGGAGGGTGGCCGTGAACGAAGTTGAAAAAATTAAGAGGTGCTAATGGGACCAAAAAAGAAGAGAAAGAGTTTTCCCGCGCTCGCGCTTGTCCTTTGCAATTTGTCTTCTTATACTCTTTTGCGGCGAAGAGGTGCACAACTCTTTGTTGGGTCAAGGGTATTGCAAATGTGACGAAGAACAAAAAGAAGAGAAAGAAATAGACAGAGGGAAGGGAAAAAAAAAAAAAAAAAAAAAAAAAAAGGGATTGTGTTGATGACTGACCCAATGACCGAGGGACTCAGACTTCAAATGGGGAAGAAAGAATTCAATCGAGTACTCCACGGAAGAGAAAAGACAAGACGATGGGGGGAGGGAAGAAAAAAGTACAGGCATTCAGTGCAGTACAGCAAACAAACAGACAGAACAGGGAGAGACAGTGAAGGGTAGAGTAAGGGGGGAGGAGGAGAAGGAGGAGCATTGTGCAATGAAAAATAACCGATAGACAAGTATGAAATGAACACACGATGCATACTGCATAGGGGGTGGAGGCATATCAACAAAGACCAAGACCAAGAACAAGAAGAAAAAAAGGCGCGAAAATTGAAGGACCACCTGGGATGGGATGGGAAGGAAAAGGAAAAGGAAAGGGAACGGCAAGGCAAGGAAAAGGAAAGGACATGAACCACGAACAGGGATTGAATTGAATGCCTTTCCAAGAGCAAGAACTCACAGAAAGCAGCCAGAACACGGACAATGAAAGAATGAGGGATGAGGGATGAGGGATGAGGGATGAGGGATGAGGGATGAGATGTCGAATATGAATATGAATATAACAATAATATGGACACAATACGACGTGGTCATGGCTAGATTCTCGTCGCCTCTAGTTTCACCCTATTATGTTACTCGTAGTCATAGTCGTATTGGCAGCTCGCACCCGCCGCACACACAGACACACTTGGAAATGATGACAATGTGAAAAAGGATGTACTTTCTCCAGTTGATTTCACAAGCGAAATGCAATGCAGGCGAGAAAAGGCCGTTGATCTTTTTTTTTCTCCAACTGAAAACAAAGAGGAAACACAATGCGGGAAGCGGTTTGGTTTGTGAAAGGATGGGTGGGATGGGATAGATGCAGGCGGACCAAAAAGAAACGCGGGAAAAAAGGTGTACTACGCCCTGGTCATCCTCATGCTCTTGCCCCACCACTCCTTATGGAACGCGGTAGACGAGAGTGAGGCGGGTGTCTTGTACTCCCCCTACTGAATATCATGGCGACAAAGAACGAGGATGAAGGCAAATAGTGACATTGCTAGCCAAAACATCTCGCGCCTTTTGCTATTCTGTCTTGTAACCCGCTCCACCCCCTTTGTGCCCTTCTGTTCATTTCGTAAGGGTTGGTGACTGAGAATAGTGACGGAGATCATCCATCGAGTAGACAAATGAAAAAAAAAAAAAAAAAAAATGAACGTCCCTCGTTGTTGCTCCTCGCCCTACTCCTCCTCCCTCCTCCCTCCTCCCTCCTCCCAGTCTAGCTTACTCCTCCGTCTTGCATCATGCGTCTCCCACTCATTCCACCCGCCATTTTTTTTTATTTCTTCCTTCGTACCCGTGCCTTCGTTTCCCGCGTTTCCCTCCCTCTGTCCCCCCTTCTTTCCAAACAAAGACAAACACAGAGTACAGCAAACCCAGACGCAGACGCAAGGATACAAAACAAACAACGAAGCTCGAAACGATAGCAATCATCGACCTTGCATGATCAT